>JAHRHZ010000042.1:29620141-29668546 GCA_024137785.1 Ginglymostoma cirratum | reverse complement strand
TTTCTGAAGAAGGGTCTAGGCCCGAAACGTCAGCCTTCCTGCTCCTCTGATGCTGCTTGGCCTGCTGTGTTCATCCAGCTCTACACCGTGTTATCTCAGATTCTCCAGCATCTGCAGTTCCTACTATCTCTGGATAGTCTGGCACGGTTTTTGCTGGAGGCATAGGAGATTGAGGGGTGACCTTAATTGAGATTTATAAAATCGTGAGGGGCATAGATAAGGTGAACAGCCATGGCCTTTTCTCCAGGGTAGGGGAGTCCAAAACTTAGCGGCATATTTTTAAGGTGAGAGCAGAAAGATTTAAAAAGGACATGAGGGGCAACTTTTTTACACAGTGTGGTTGTGTATGGAATGAACTGCCAGAGAAAGTGGTGATTGCAGCTACAGTTACTACGTTTTAAAAGACATTTGGATGAGTTCATGAATAGAGAAGGTTTGGATGGATATGGGCCAAGCATAGGCAGGTGGGACAAGCTTAGGTTGGAAACATGATCAGCATGGACTGGTTGGACTGAAGAGTCTGTTTCCGTGCTGTATGATCCTTATGATTTTTCCATTCAATATTTTTATAGCTTTTGTAACCAGGTAGTTCCATATTCTGACCACTATGTAGCTCTAAGGAACAGGTTTCTGAAGTCTGTTCCCAGGCCATGTTTATATTATTTGGAGTAGTTTAATGTTCAAATTGTTTCAAATGGTGCAGATGCTAATTGTATTAATATTTACTGGTGTATAATGTGGGGAAAATGTAATTGTTCACTTTGCAGGGAGAGTGAAAAGGCAGAGCTTTACTTGCACAAATAACCATTGTGGAATTCTGAGGGGCAGAGGGATTTCCTTTACTCATTCATGGAATGAGGGTGTTGCTGGCTAGGCAGGATTTATTGCCCATCTCTAATTGTCCAGAGGACAGTTGAGAGTCAACCACTTTGCTGTGGGTCTGGAGTCACATGTAGGCCAGACCAGGTAAGGATGGCAGTTTCCTTCCCTAAAGGACATTAGTGAACTAGGTGGGTATTTCCCAACAATCAACAATGGTTTCATGGTCATCATTAGACTCTTAATTCGAAATATTTATTGAATTCAAATTCCACCATCTGCCATGGCAGGATTCAAACCCAGGTCCCCAGAACATTTGCTGGGTCTCAGGATTGACAGTCCGTGACAATACCACCGGGCCATTGCCTCCCCCTTGAGTTATAAAAATAAACAGGATTTACTGTTCTGGTGCATGAATCTCAAAATGTTTATGTACAGGTCCAGCGTGTGGTCAGTAAAGCTAATGGGATGTCATACTTTATTGTGAGAAGATTTGAACATCAAATTAAGGATGTTATACTTCAGTTATACAGGCCGTTGCAACCACATCTTTCATACTGGGCAGTTTTGGTCTCCTTGTGTATTGATTGGAACAATGTATGCCAGGTAGATCCCATTGAGCAGGAGTTCCTTGATGGAGGCTGTTAATCTGGGCCATTTAGGGAGCTCTGGCTGACAGATAGATATAAACAGGAGTCTCAGGGATTCTCCTCACTCTAGGAACTGGCTCTAAACTATTTGGTCAGAGGCCATGTACTGTGTACATTTAAATAAAGAGTAACTTGATGATGGGATAGCGGCCTCTGTGGAGTTATTTCACCTTACTTACGAAAGGTTATAAATACATTGGATAAGTTTTTTTAGAGGAGATTTACAAGACTGATAGCAGGAATGAGCAAGCTGTCTTGTGGAGTGAGGTTGGACAGGCTCGACTTGACTCCACTACAGCTTAGAAAAGTGAGGGGGTTGATTTGACTGAAGTGTATAAGATCCCGAATGGTTTTGATAAGGTGGATGTGCAAAGGATGCTTCCTTTTTTGTGTGGCTCAGTTCAGATTCAGGGAGCACTGGTTAACAGTTAGGGGTTGCCACCTTCTGGGGAGAGATGAGAATTTCTTTTTCTCACTGGGAGTTCTGCAACTTTGGAGCTCTGTGCCTCTGAAGCCAGTGGAGGTAAGATCTTGAATTTTGAAGGCAAGAGGTGGATAGATTCTTAGGCAGCAGAGCAAATGTTATCACCTCCAATTACCATGGTGTTAGCATCGGGATGTTGTGCATGATAGCAGAGCCTCCAAAACAGTGTAGCTCAACTATCATCCGGTCTGTTCCAAAGCCTTTTGGAATGTGCGACACCACTCATTTTGAGGCAATTCTCTGCCCAAGATGAGCCCCTCATTGGTGCCAGCTCCACAACCTGAACAACCTCTTAGAAACCTTCTCTATTCCATCCTCTTCAACATGGAACGGTTTCCTTTCAGGCTGCTGTCATTTCCTCACCTTTCATCAATTGTTCAGACACAACAGGGAGAACTTTGAGTAGAAATTCTTTGCGAGGGTTATGGTACTAAATTTCCTTAATGATGTAAACTGGGACTATACTCATTAGAATTTAGAAGAATGAGGGGGGAACCTTATGGAAACATATAAAATTATGGGAGGAATAGATAAGATAGAAGCAGGGAGGTCATTTCCACTGGCGGGCGAAAATAGAACGGGGGTGCATAGCCTCCAAATATGGGGAAGCAGATTTATGACTCAGCTGAGGAGGAACTTCTTCACCCAAAGGGTTGTGCATCTGTGGAATTCCCTGCCCAGTGAAGCAGTTGAAGCTACCTCATTGAATGTTTTACGGCAAAGATAGATTTTTAGAGCAGGAAAAGAATTCAGGGTTATGGTGAGCCAGCAGGGAAGTGGAGCCAAGCCCATGAAAAGATCAGTCATGATCTTACTGAATGGTGGAGCAAATTCGAGGGACCAGATGGCCTACCCCTGCTCTTATTGCTTATGTTCTTATGAATCAAACTCCAAACTGGACTTGAATGTTGAATTCCCTTGTCTTGCTGTCCTCCCACTACGAAAAGCACTTGAATGGCTGGTTTTTTGCTCTAACTGCAGAGTTTGAGAGGTTTTGATTGGATAGAGAGCAAAGATATAGATCAGCTGCGATCAACCACAAACTTTGTTTCATTTGGTATCTTATGAGCCAGCACTCTCACACTGTTATATACCTGAAATTATGCACCCGACGTTTACTATATTATTTCAGTCTCCGAGAAGGCTGTCTGCTGGTAATTTTATTTAAGGCAAAGTTGCATTATTACTGACGTGATTTATGCTGTAAATAGAGCATACCCCCTACATTACGTTTCTATTACTTTGTGTGTGTTTTTACATCGATAATGGGGACGTCTTGATCAACTGGAATATCGGATCAACCAGCACGCTCCTGGTCCCTTGGGTGCCAGATAATAAAAAGTTTGCTGTACTTGAATGGTGGAGCAGGTCTGAGGGCCTGAATGGTGGTCCATTGTTCTGAGGCATGATAGAAGATAAGGAGAGTCCCTTTGGAAATTTTAGCAAGGAAGTATTTTCCACAGTGTGGAAAAATCAGCGTCCCCATCCGATGAGCTGCGCAGAGCAATCGAATTTCTTTTTATCTGTCGTTTCAGCCGCTGATCCTGGCTTGTCAACGGAAGGCCTTTGGTTTCTTCAGAACTTCCGCGAGGCCCTGGGCCCCTCTGCCTCCACCTCGGTTCAGACGGAGGAAGCCATGTTGGTAGTATCGCAGGAAGACCTCGTCTCGACCCGCTCCTCCTCGGCTGCTGCCCGTTGGGGGCGCTGTTCCAGCCTCCTCCAATTGTTAAGCTGCTGCTGCTGTACCAATTATCGCCGAGACAAGGCAGAGAGCTGACTGCTCACACTGAGGGACTGCAATGTGGCTGTTGCATTTGAAAATTTAGGTGCTTTTCAACTGAGGCGCTTGGGGTCAGAGGTAGGGAGAGAGAGAGACACGGGAGAAAGCCGGGAATATCTTTTTTTTCAGGTCTGGGAATGAAAGGAGAGAGAGAAAAGGGGACCAGAAAGGGACGAAGATACCTTCCAACAGACACTTTAAACTAACTGTGTGCACCTATAAGGTGAACACAGAAAGCACAACATTGCACAAGTCTAATGTTTACTCTGCTCCTCACAGTCCCTTCATCTCTGTTTTTCTTTTCCTCCTTCAGTGCAATCTCTCTGTAAAGCTCATGGGATGTTCTAGTCCAGAGTTATAATCATTTCGGAGTTCACAGATGATGAGCTTGTGCCAGTAATGAAGCCTCTGTGGGCACAGTGTTTCCTTTCTGTGATAGTGTGCAAAAAGATGCAATCAAATGAGGGAAGGCAGTCACACAGGAGACCTCTTGGGTGATGAAACCCCACTGCTCTCAGGTTATTCCAAAGAACTGTGTTGATATGTAATCAGTTGGTAGTTTTGTGCATATCCGTCATTGTAATGGTAAGTGTAGTTTTGTGACCAAATCTTCCAGTGACCAGGGTAACAACAGCCCCAGTTTGCCATCTTGTGACATTTATGAAAAATATCTAATTACATCACTAGCTAGGCAATATTGGCCAATATTGTGTTGCTGAAGGAAATTAGCTGGCAATTTCAAACTGAATGTGACAGCACCTGAATTAAGCATGCTTAACCGTGTTAAGCATGAGATTTTGGTTGGGGAACTTCTGATTTCAGCTCATGGAATCCTATCTAATGGGAGTGAGTAGAAAAGGATTTGGTTTTGGGGTTTCAATGCAGTGTGTCAAAATGGCACTTTGGGTTTCTGTACTGTGGGATTGAAAGGAGAATGGTTGTGAACCTTTGGAATTCAGGGCACTGGTCTTAATCTAAGGCTGGATCCCTGTAACATTGTTGAAATGCTCACCTTTTTTGTACAAATCCCTGGCAAAATATTTGTCAGAATCTTCTTCGAAGTGATAATCACGCTCTGATTACTGATCTGCTCCTTCTTACTCACTCTGCTCTAGTCCTGTGCGGTTCTGGCCTAAACATGTGATTTGCACAGAAATGCAGACTTTACCTGATCTGGGTGCAGTGCAGTGCAGCGTCAGTGCTAATGGACAGATGATACCACCTTTACCCAGCAGTAACTACTGTTGTAGGGTTTAAAGATTTCTTGGTGGTGGGTGAAGGGATTAGGTGCCAAGTGGGTGAATAAGGAGTTACAATTCCTGTTTGGTATGCCAGGTGCTGGATGGGGGACAGATGGGTGGCGGATAAGTCTACCAGGAATGGGTGAGGGGGTCAGTCTGCCATATGGATGGGTGAGGCTATATGCCAGAGTGCCAGGTGGATGAGGGCAACAGGTAACTGGGTGAGTGTAGGTTACCATTTGGGTGAATGAGGGGGTCAGGTACCAGACACATGGGTGAGGGAAGGTAGAGCGTTAAATGAATGACTGTAGGAACAAGGTAGCAGAGGCTGGGCTGAGGTTTGGAGTGGGGTTGCGGGAGAGACATTGTCAGGCATCATGGTGGGGACAGATTGATTTTTAAGGGGGAAGAGAGCTTTGGATCCAGTGTGGATGCATAGGAGCCAGTTTTATAGTTAGCCAGGAGTTGGGGCAGCATGTTAACCCTTAACTTTTTCTGGATGACTATTTAAGTAAGTTGAACCCTCCAAAATTTTGCTTCTAATTAAAGTTGCAGCCTTTTGTTTTTTTTTTTGGGAAGGTTTGAAGCAGTAATTATCCATTGGAAGTTTAAGCTTCTCAGATAATTTCTGCGTAGCCAGTGCACCGAGACTTCTGAGAGATTCCAGCAGAAATCCTTCAGGGTATAGCTGGTCTCTGACTATCAGGAGACTGAAGGACTTAGACTAATGTGTGTTCTTAAAAATATGACAATTATTGAAGTAAGTAGTCAGTGATCATAATACACTCTGTTACTGCCTTTGCTATGAAGTTACCTTCTATGCAAGATGTCACTATGAATACATACTCAGCCGTTCACCTACACTACCAGAAGACCAAAGATGTGCCTGATGGAAATCTGTTATAAATTGAACTATATTGTGACCACTAGATGTCACAATTGCACACTTTACAGCTAGTGGCCGGAAACTAATAATGACAGCTGAATGTTTATTTATTTGAATAAGTTCCAAACAGAAACGCCTGTGATTTAAAACTGACTGTGTCAGATAGGCCAGACCAACTGCAGACAGTAAATTGCCTTCCCAAATGATATCCGTGAACCAGATTTTATATTTTAATGACAATCCAGTGGTTTCATGGTCACTGTTAATAAGATTTATTCCAGATTATCAAATTTTTAAAATTCAAATTCTGCAGCGGCTCCACTAGGATTGGAACAGTTTTTTTTTCTGCAGAGCATTAGTCACAGCTTCTGGGTTACCAGTTCAGTACATACCATCATTAAACTAATTCTGTCCTCAATAAGAACCTTGACACTGAAAAAGGAAAGCAGAAAGAGGGATGTCCTGTGGGAAACAGGTGTAGTTTTGTTTATTTTAATGTAAAATAAATGAACAGCAGAATTTGATCATTCTTTTTTCCCAGAAAGCCTGTCTGAGCTACTTCTAATATTTCCTGTCAGCCCTTTCACACTTATTGTAACAATCAAGATTGAACCTGCCTCTAGGGGGTTGTACTGTTTTGAATAGTGGGTCACACATCAGTGAAAAGGTGGGATATTGGGTTGCACCCATGCAGTCGCTGTAATGCTTGTCTTTTGACCGTTTGACTATTTTTGGCTTCACACAGTTCTCCATCTGGAAAATTTACAATGGTGAGGTAATCCATTATTGTTTATTCTGTAACCAACGAGCATCATTGCTGACTCTGGTTGAGTGGGTGTATCTGTAAGCAGTGCCAAACTCCCCCATCAGCCAGTCAACAGGATTGCTTTCTGTAATAGGGTGGGTTACCGTGGTTACTGGAAAAAAGAAATGATGAGTCTTAAAATTCCTTTCAGCTGTGCGTGGAGCTGGTCACAATTTCCCCATGGAGTGGGGGTCCCCTTTAACTCTGTCATTGCAAATGCTCCTTTGTACTCCCAGTACAGAAGATTCAAACCCATTGGAAAAGGGTCCTGCACTTGATGGGAAACGCACTGGAGGAGGAACTATTTCATTTCAGGGTTTCGACCCCCAATTGCTAACAAATGGCTTCGGATTAAAAAAGGACACCCGAATAGGAGGTAGATTTGATCCATTTGAGGATAGCAGCTTAGAATTACTGATTGGTATCCGAGGGCATCATTGTGATAACAGTCTTCTGTGCACAACTGCTTCCTTCAAACATTTAAATGAAAGAATGTTTTTAGAAAACTGCATTTGTATAGCACCTTTTTAATGTGGTATTACATCCCAAGGGAGTTAACCGGAATGTAGCCATTGTCACTGAGCCAAACAAAGCAGGTATGAATACTCATAATCAAAACCTTGTAGATTTTGAGGATTATTTTAAACGAGACAAGCAGGGAGGTGAAGAGGGTCAAACATCAATATTCTTTAATCTAAAACATAATTCCAGAAATTCTGGACTGCAAACCCAAGTTTTAGAATTCAGTTCCTCTGCTGTACAAAATGGGAGTCAGCTCACTTGCAGCCAAGCTGTGCAATTCACATTCCACTGATCCACATCTCTCTGGTCACCCCTTTGTGGTTTTGAATAAAATATTAGATTCTCAAAGCTACAACCTCCTTATGAGGGGAAAAAAGACCCAAAATAATAATGCAAGTATATTGTGAACAGCTCCATTCACCAAGCCGCAAGGATCTTGCTGATGTATGGGTTAAATGAGTTAAGAATTAACTTGATAGGAAACACCGTCTTAAAGGGGTAAGCCCAAACCTAACACAGTTGCTCATTCCAAATGAAGCTTGGATTGCAGACTTCATAAAGTGCCTTTAGTGATCTCTTTGTAGTGTTTTATTGTCTAATGATTCAGACTTTTGCAATACATTCTTTTCTAAATGTTACTATTTTAGCCTTGTGTAAAATGAATGAATAAAATTGAAAGTGCCTATATTTTACAATGTCTGTGAGGGGTCCTTTATTGTTTGTCAATATCGTTAATTCTAAAGGGCAGTTCCAGACTTCGAAGAAAAGGAGCATTCATTCAGCATTGTCAGGGCCAGCATGGAGTAAGGTGATACAGAGATAGTAGGAACTGCCGCTGCTGTAGAATCTGAGATAACACAGTGTAGAGCTGGATGCACACAGCAGGCCAAGCAGCATCAGAGGAGCAGGCAAGCTGACATTTCGGGCTTGGACCCTTCTTCAGAAATGGGGGAGGGGAAGGGGACTCTGAAATAAACAGGGACAGAGGGGGAGGTGGATAGAAGACGGAGAAAGGAGAAGATAGGTGGAGAGGAGACAGACCAGTCAACGAGGTGGGGTTGGACCCAGTAAAAGTGAATGTAGGTGGGAAGTTAGGGAGGGGATAGGTTGGTCCAGGGAAGACGGACAGGAGGAGGGATGAGGTTAGTGGGTAGGAGATGGGGGTGGGGCTTGAGGTGGGAGGAATGGTTAGGTAGGCGGGGACGAGCTGGGCTGGTTTTGGGATGCGGTCAGGGGAGGGGAGATTTTTGAAGCTTGTGAAGTCCACATTGGGAACCCTGCACCCAAGGGTATCAAACGAAATATGAGGTGCTGTTCCTGCAGCTTTCGGGTGGCATCATTGTGGCAATGCAGGAGGCCCAGGATGGACATGTCGTCCAAGGAATGGGAGGGGAATTTGAAATGGTTCGTGACTGGGAGGTGCAGTTGTTTGTTGCAAACTGAGCGTAGATGTTCCACAAAGCGGTCCCCAAGCCTCCGCTTGGTTTCCCCGATGTAGAGGAAGCCATATTGGGAACAGCAGATACAGTACACCACATTAGCAGATGTGCAGGTGAACATCTGTTTGATGTGGAAGGTCTTCTTGGGGCCTGGGATAGGGTGAATGGGGAGGTGTAGGGGCAGGTATAGCACTTCCTGCGGTTGCAGGGAAAAGTGCCAGCGGTGATGGGGCTGGTGGGGAGTGTGGAGCGGACAAGGGAGTCACGGAGAGAGTGGTCCCTCCGGAAAGCAGATAAGGGTGGGGAGGGAAAAATGTCTTTGGTAGTGGGGTCAGATTGCAGATGGCAGAAGTGTCGGAGGATGATGTGTTGGATTTGGAGGTTGGTGGGGTGGTACGTGAGGATGAGGGGGATTCTGTTTTGGTTGTTATTGGGGGGTAGGGGGTGTAAGGGATGAGTTGTGGGAAATGCGGGAGACACGGTCGAGGGCGTTCTCGACCACTGAGGGGAGAAGTTGCGGTCCTTGAAAAATGAGGACGTCTGGGATGTCCTGGAGAATACCTCATCTCGGGAGCAGATGCAGCAGAAGTGAAGGAATTGGAAATAGGGGATGGCATTTTTGCAGGAAGGTGGGTGAGAGGAGGTGTATTCTAGGTAGCTGTGGGAGTCGTCAGGCTTGAAATGGATATCGGTTTCCGGGTGGATGCCAGAGATGGAGACAGAGAGGTCCAGGATGGAGAGAGAGGTATCAGAGATGGTCCAGGTGAACTTAAGGTTGGAGTGGAAGGTGTTAGTGAAGTGGATGATGAACTGTTCGAGGCCCTCGTGGGAGCACAAGGCGGTGCCGATTCAGTCATCAATGTAACGGAGGAAGACATGGGGTTTAGGGCCAGTGTAGCTTTGGAAGAGGGATTGTTCCACGTATCCTACAAAGAGGCAGACATAGCTTGGGCCCATGCGGGTACCCATGGCCACCCCCTTTGTCTGTAGGAAGTGATTTTTTTTTTTTGGGGATGATCGGTTCCGTAGGCAGTAGAAGGGTCTTGACCCGAAACGTCAGCTTTCCTGCTCCTCTGATGTTGCTTGGCCTGCTGTGTTCATGCAGCTCTATATCATGGAGTAAAGTGAAATTGTTTTATTTAGATAACGATTTTTACAATCGAAAACAACACCAAGTGCTTCACTGCCATTGAACTATCTTTGAACAATCAATGAACAGCAATCTCCAATTACTAGCAATGTGATAATAACCAGGTAATCTATTTTTATGATGTTACTAGCAGAATAAATATTGACCAGGTGTTATGCGAAAGCGAATACTTCTGGAAATCTGAAATAAAGATGGAAAAGGTTGTTGGTAGAGAAACTGTTAACATTTCAGATCGATGAACTTTTTTCCCCTAATCCCTACTGTGCAGAAAGAGGCCATGTGGCCCATCACATGTCCCTCTGAAGGGCATTCCACCCTATCCCTGTAATCCCACATTTACCACAGCTAACCCACATAGCCCAAACTCTACATGACAATTTAGCACAGCCAATCTACCTAACCTACACATCTTTAGACTGTGGGAAGAAACTGGAGCACCCGAAGAAAACCCATGCAGTTGTAGGGAGAACATGCAAAGTCCACACAGGCAGTCACCTGAGCCTGGAATCAAACCTGATTCTCTGGCAACGTGAGGCAGCAGTGCTAACCGCTGAGCCACCCTGTCACCAGACGTGACTGGTCTCAATATTGTAAAAAGGACATTGATTTTGCACAATCACTCAGTTGGTACCAGATTTGAGACAGGTACCAGATTTCCCTCTTGGGAAAGGTTGAACAGCACCGGCCTTTTAACTTTTGGATATCTCTCAGGTTACCTCTAAAATAATAAATAGGTTGGACAATGTGCATATGGGGAAAATGTTTCAATTTGTGGGGACTAGAGGTGATTTAATAAAAGATGCTTGCTAAGCTTTTCCAATAGAGGAAATGTCTTCATCCTAGAGTAATAAGAATGCAGAACTCGCTGCCACAGGAAATGGTTGAGACAAATAACTTGGCTGCATTTGAAAGAGACGAGGTGATTGCAGAAGGAGGAATAGAAAGATTTACTAAAAGGCTGAGATGAGGCATATGTAATGGGAGGAGTCTTGCATGGATTACAAACATTAGCACAGATTAGGTGAGCCAGTGTAATTTCTACGCTGTCACTTCTCTGCCATATTATGTAAATTCTGTATTATCTCAGTCCCTCCAATTTAACTATTTATCAAAGCCTGGGAGTGCGCTTGCCCCAATGCTTCTGCGTTCTTGTGTTATGGAGCTCATAATTCCATATGCGTCCTTAGGTTCTATGCAACTTTTAAAAGAACTTCACAACTTTTGAATTCAATACTCTTAGAAATAAATCCCATTGATTTACGGCTTGTTAATGTTTGTTGCCTGTCAATGTTGTGGGTGCAGGGAGTATCTGGACCTTATTAATCTCAGCTGGGTAAACTTGAAATTAACCTCAAAATATTGGAAAAGTGCATCATAGCTTGTGTTTTAACATCATTTTCTGCTGAGGTATAATGTTCCAGATACAAACCTGATCCTAGAACCTTACTGGATAATCTGAACTAACAAAGCAGTATATAGCACTGATGGAGACGCATGTATCAGAGCATCTTTCCTCTTCAGATAAACAATAATCTTGTCCATGTTCTAGTGGATATTAAAAGTCCCATCGACTAAAGGCAAGAGAATTCTCCAGTGGGTACAGTGAAATGGGTTTTAGGGTGTCCTCATTTTACATTTCTCTCTATTGATTTCCATCAAAGATTTAACTTAGGTTTTGAACTTACCCTCAACTTTTCTTCCACTTAATGCAAGAAGTTTAGCCCATAAATTCAGCACTGAACCCTTGAGATTTTACTTAAGCCTCTCAAAAGTTTTCACTATTTAAAAGTGATGGAGTGTGATTCACCATTGTCATTATGTATGATTTGTCCATTGTGAATTGTATTTGGAATATTATACAGTGATGCACCCCATCATATACACTGGTCCTTAAATATATTACCTGTGTGTGTACTGAAAATGTTATTTGTTTAAAAATTAGACTTGAGATGGCAGTACAGGAATCTGCAATAAATCTTTATTGATATTTTGTCACAGCTTCTTGACATTTCTCCTGTTTTGTGGTGTCTAAATTACTAACACACAGGTTGGTGCCTCAAAAACGTGAGGCTGAGTTGTCCAAATATTAACCTGAAAAAAAATATTGTGTTCAAGTACTAAAGCAGGAGCAGGCCAAGTACACATTAGTGATCAATCCACACAATTGGTGTCTATAGCATTGCAAAAGCTGCTCATTATCTAATGCCAGCAAAAAACTTTTGATCCTATTGCCCAGTGCATGATGATATTTATATCAATGCATGTAAATTGGTGTCACAGCTCACCTCCATGATGTGGACAGCAAATGAAAGACTGTAGATTTTAACAAAATTCATCTTATTGACACCTTTCTTGTTGGCTAAGCCACAGAACTTTGGGAGGGGGAGTAGGCCATTGAGCATCAGGAGCCTATTTTGCTATTCCTTTAGAACACAGCTAACCTGTATCTTCACCCACCTCTGTTCCTTATCTCTAATTAGCAACATCTGGGAAACAGCCAACAAATTCCATGTTGAAATTTTCCAACGATCTAGCCTCTACAGCTGTTTTTTTATTTGCATTTGGGTGTCAATGGCTGGCCCAGCATTTCTTGCCCATCCCTAGTTGCCCTCAAGTAGGTGGCAGTGAGCTGCCTTGAACTGCTGCAGTCCATTTGGGGTTGGGATAATTCCCCCAGTGCTGTTCAGACGGGAGTTGCAGGAATCTGATGCAACAGGAGTGAATTCCAGATTTACACAACCCTTTAAAAGTTAAGGATGTCTGAAGATCAGGCAGCATTATCATCTCCTCTTCACTATGTAAAACCACTCCTGAGGCAATGATTTGCACGTCAGTGCTGCAGTGCCCAGATGTGACACAGGGGATATCCCAGTGATAGCTCAGTGTTGAGATGGGCCCCTTCCACCCAATGCCCGCAGTGAAACTGCTGAACAAATGCCAACTGCTTCCCTGGTGTTGGGCGGGCAGGCAAGAATCTGAGGTGAGGGTGACGGCCGGTGAGAATTCACCTGCGCAAAGCATTGTCTAGTGATTGCTGCATGACAAAGGGGAAAACTTAGACAAAGATATTAGGAGGGAAAAAAAGAGACAAGTTTACCAAAGAAAAGCTGTGGCAGGTAGGAGTGAGTCATTGAGGCAACTCCCCAATGAAGCACAAAGTTTGCACACTGTCCTGCAGAAGTCAAATATATTGGACTTTGTCTTAACACCACTGTACCAAGGTACGATTAAGCTGCAAGTAAATACAATGTACACTTGAGTTGATTAAAAAGCTTTATGTTAAAATTAAAACTGCAGCTGAGAACTGAAAAGTAATTAGGTGCCATGCTGTGATTTTGACTCCTAGTGTAATACATGAATAAGTTCAAACAGTATTAACTGAGGACTGCAGTATTTTCTTCTCTTATTTCAAACAAACTCCACCTGTCACAAAATTCTCCAAAATCTTAATGACATTCAGAATGATCGCAGCTATGAGAAATGTCAGGTGAGGTTTGAAAAATCGGGGATCTAAGCCCAAGCTCTCAGTATCCTGTCATGACTGGCTTAAAGATGATGCAACTGCCCGTGTACAATAACACAGTCTGGGACAGACAGTCAGTTCAGAGACAATGTGAGTTGGAAGTATTGGATGGTCAGCAGAGACAGAGGAATGGACACTGTGAGGGTTAGGAAAGAGAGAGAGAGAGATGGACAGAGCAAGGGTTAGGAGAGACAGAGGATAGACAGGGTAGGGATTTAGGGAGACAGTGAGATGGACAGAGTAGGGTATGGGAGAGAGAGAGGGATGGACTGAGCGAGGGTTAGGAGAGACAGAGAGCCTGGAAGGATTGTGATTAAAAGTGGTAAAGATACTTGTAGGCTTATCCAAACTCCTTGTACTCACTTTTGGCTGTAGATAGTTTCTGGGGAAGACAAGGCCTGGATGTTTGAATAATTAATGGTACCAGCCACTACTGGGACTGAGAACTATCCAGGCAAAATATTTCTGAATGATTGTCTCTCTTCCTCTCCTGGACAGGCAAAAAAGGGCAAAGCTCCAGCAGCTCTGCAGTTCCTCACCAAAATGGACATTCTTCATGTGGGAAATGACTGTTTGACTACAGGGAACATCACAGTCCAATTCCCATATTCATTTGATGTGTTTTCACTTTATTGATGAGGGAATTACAGGACAGTGACCAGAGGTTACCATCAGCAGTGACCAATTCCCAGAAATTGACCTAATGTTTAACGCATGCTTCTATTGTTTTATATTTACAAAATAATGAATTACACGTCCTGTTCATGCCAGAAACGTAAAATTCCACATCAAAGGCATCCTGTCAAGTGTCCCTTCTCTTGGTTGGATTAAATTAACTGAGTTATTGATGGGTTTGAATCTAACTAGTTCCTACTGATTGACTCCCTCCTAATTAACCAAACACAACCATCAAAGACTGTTTGAGTCCCCACTTGCTTTCTACTCTATTGTCTTTTTGTACCTGATTAAGTAGTGATTTCCCTTTGCAGAAGGGTGACCTGCCTTGTTGAAATCTCTGTGATAGCCCTGATTTGAAGAACCAATCCCAGTTGAGCCATCCTGACCTCAAAGAGAGCATTGGCTCCAGTGGTTTGCATCATTCTCAGTTACTAATTAGCAGGAGTACTCTGACCTCTGCTCTGTTGACTGAAGTTTTGGATCTCGACCTCCAGAAGGTGTGAGTACAACTATCCAGGAAACATTGTTTATCATGTACCTTCAGTCCCAGGGCACAGTTAATGTATATTTCCAGTACCTTGCCAAAGTGGCCAGTTTCATGCTGACATGAGCTGACATACTGAGGCATCAAAACTAAGCTCAGTTTAGGCTGACATGCACCATGTTGTTTTTAACAGAGTAACGGGTTAGCTATGAAAACCCAATTCCCCTTTACTCCGATCAACTCCAGGAAACCGAGACCAACTGCTGTGTCCATTCAAAGTCACTGCAGCTGAGAGCTGCTCAGGACCAAGAATGGGACCTTTCTGTTCCACATGGACTATGCTTGATGGAATACTTATCCACTGGGCCACTGGGAGCATCCAGGAAAGTCTTATATTGTTACGATTACATTGCTAAAATTAATTTGTGGCACTTTCGTGTGATATCCAAAACTAAGGAATTAAAAAGCCCTCCCTGAAATGTCAATGACCGAAATGGGATGCATTTAGGCATATTTTATGTACTCGTTGTTAGGGGTCTGACCCTGGTTTGCATTCTAGGAGCTAAGGTTGCTGTGGTAAACTCTGGTTAAGGGAAAGAGGGTTATAGTACTCTATGATAGGTATATTCAGAAAGAGCAGGAGGTCAGAACCCTGGATATATTCCAGGATTTGATACTGATACTTCTGCACCTACAGTATCTTTTATGTCCATGGAAAAATTACAGGGTCATTTAAGCGTTAATTTTCTTCCATACTAGCTTCATCTTGCTCCATGATCATGTGGACTCCTGCTGGTCGGATAATGCGGTTGGCACTCCTTTGATGCACAGGGGAGCTGGATGATCTACTTGGAGACTTGTGTGATCTGGTAGAGCCAGGGGATCGGACAGGAGACCTGTTGTATCGTCTGGGTGATCGACCAGCTGGTCTTGGTGATCTAGTAGGAGGTCCAGAGGAAACTATGAATCCAGCTTGCTCAGCTGCATTCTTGGAAACACTTAGGGAATCTTCCTCAGCATCTGGAGAATCCTGGAATATATATGGAATTGGGTAAAGATTATTTGTGCTGATTCAGAGGCAGGGGTCCCATTTCTAACCTCACTACCATGTTTCTACCTTTTCTCTGATGACGTACAATCCTGCAGGGTTCTTGCGTTCCCGTTCATGGTCCACCACTTTTGGTAGCAGTTCTACTGAAAAAGAAACAGAATAAGCATAAAATCACTAAGTGACTGTTATTAATCTGTTTTGTGTCTTTTTTTATTATGGTCACTATGTTCCACATTGATTAGAGCACCCAACAATATGTAAGGCACAGTACTAAATTAACTGGCCTTTAGTTACTCAGCTCTGTCTCCTGTTACGAAGGAGGCTTTTAAATTAGTCACTCTCGTTTAGTCTCAAAAAATCCCTGCAATATACACACCTGATTTTAAAATCTAAAGCAATGGGAATTAGGGATCACCTGCCCATTATCTATTCACAGACATAGACTGAAGAACAGAGTAACTGTTATTTCAGTTTAATGTGCTTGCAATAGTCAGTTCTTGCCACTGGATGGCAGCTCATCATCGTTTGAAAACCATAACCTACTCTCGCTGAAGTGAGCAGTAATGGAACAGGGGATTTAACAATTTTTACCAGAGTCTCTTGCTGACATTGAACCCGTGCTCTGTCCTCAGGACAAGGCCCCTAACTGTTAATTCATTTAACCATACAGCACAGAAAAAGACCATTTGATCCAGTTTTGTTGTGCTAGGCCTCTGTAAGAGCTAGTAGGAACTGCAGATGCTGGAGAATCTGAGATAACAAGGTGTAGAGCTGGATGAACACAGCAGGCCAAGCAGCGTCAGAGGAGCAGGAAGGAGGATCTAAGCCCGAAACGTCAGCCTTCCTGCTCCTCTGACGCTGCTTGGCCTGCTGTGTTCATCCAGCTCTACACCTTGTTATCTCTGTAAGAGCCACCCACTTATCCTTCTTCCGCTACCATTTGCCATTCGGCATTCCTATACTGGCTATCTACATAGTTCCACTTTCAAGTTTCTGTACCACACCACAGATTCACAATATTATTACAACGCATAAAAAGGCTATTCGATCCATTGTGCCTGCATTGGCTCACTAAGTGTCCATCATGGCTTAATGACATCCTTTTCCCCATGACACTGCACATTATTTCCTTTTAAATAATCATCTAATGCTGTCTTGAATAGGTCAATTGACCCTGCTCTTGCCACGACTCCAGGCACTGTATTCTATGCCCACAGCATTTGCTACATTCCTTCTCACATTACACTGACTTCTTTTGTGAACCACTCTGATCTTGTGCCCTCTCACTCTTGATCCATTTACGAGCAGGAATAGTTTCTCCCTGTTAACTCTGTCCAGATCTCTCATGCTTTTGAAAACTTCATTCAAATCTCCTCTCAGAATGATAAGGAAAATAGTCCCAAATTCTCCAATCTATCATTGTAACCGAAGCTTCTCATCCCCGGAACCATTCTTTTAAGTCACTTCTGCAATTTCTTCAATGCTTTCATGCCTTTGAGGTCTAATCAGTGGGTTATAACTTTAGTGTAATCTCTCCGACTTGTCTTCTATGCCACTACTGATACATTCTTGCATTGTGTCTGCCTCATTAACTATACTGTCCACCTGTCCTGCCACTTTACGCATGTATACATTCAGGTCTCTGCTCCTGCACACCTTTAGGAGTAGTACCCTTCATTTTATACTGTTTCTCAATAATTGTTCCAATGAGATGCATTACCTCACACTTCTCTGTGTTGAACTTCATCTGCCAGCCTCTCACTCTTGATCCATTTACGAGCAGGAATAAATTCTCCCTTTTTAACTCCACCCATCCACTAACTTCTCAATTTCCCTCTGAAGTTCTACACTGTTCTACACAGTTTATAATATTTCCAGGTTTTGTATCGTTTGCAAACTTTGAGATTTTCGTCTGCACTCCAAGATCATTAACATAAATCAGGAAAAGCAAGCGTGCCCAGGTGAACACCACTACAAAACTTCCTCTGGCCTCAAAAACTATCCATTAAGCATTACTCTCTGCTCCTTTTTCACATTGCTAGTACTTCCTTTACTCCATGACCCATAACTTTTCACACAAGTCTGTTGAACACACTATATCGAATGCATTTTGGAATCTATGTCCAACATCAATAGCATTACCCTCAACAGCTTGTTGCCTCTTCAAAGAATTCCAAAAAACTAATTAAACACAATTTTCCCTCATGAAATCCATGCTGGTTCTCCCTAATTAACCCTTGTTTGTCCACGTGAATATTAATTCTTCCCAAAATTATTGCTTCTATGTGTTTCCCAGTACCAACTTTAGACTAGCAGGCCTGTAATTGCTGGACTTTTCCTTACTAGATTTCTTGAGTAAGGGTGTAATAGCTGCAATTTCCCAGTTCTCTGGCACCGCCCCCGTGTCCAGGGAAAGGAGAAAAAATTATTGCCAGTGCATCTGCAATTTCTGCTTTCATTTTTCTATCAATATCCTTGGATGCATCTTATCTGATCTGGGTGTTTTGTCAATTCGAAATACCAACAGCTTATCCAAAACCTAACCCAAAAATCAACCACAACTGCAGAAGCTGGAAATCTGAAACAAAAACAGAAACTGCTGGAGAAACTCAACAGATCTGGCAGCATTTGTGAAGAGAAAGCAGAGTTAATGTTTCCAATCCAGTGACCCTTCTTCCGAACTGACTGTAGCCAGAAATAGGATGGGGGGCAGCGAGGGGGTAGGCATTGGAGGTGGAGAGAAGTAGGAGTAAATGATTGTTGGAGATGGAGCCCAGAGAGAGAGAACAGCAGTTGGGCAGATAAAGGAATGATTTCCCCATTCCTCATTGACTGCTCCAGCTCAGACTCATCTCACATGGATTCCAACTTAAGTTTCATCCTTCATTTCTTGAATCCATGCAGGATCACGGGTATCTCTGTGATGTACAACACTCCTCAGACAGCTGTTCTCACTGTACTCTGAGATTCACACTCAGTGCCATGCATTGCCAACTGCACATTCTCCACCTTTCTCTCCATCAGTACTGCCTCTCACTGGATCAGAGCTGTCCTACCTCCAATGCCAGCTCATTTTCAGGCTCGTTTGATATTCGAAGAAGAAACTTTTTCATTTCCTTTCAGGCTTTAAGGAGCATGAGCTGTCATGCCCACCTGGAACCTCCCTTGCCTCCCTTTCCGTCTGTCTCCATTCCTTCTTTCAACCACACTTCCTGTTGAGTGTTTACTATCCCTACTGAACTTCCGCTCTCTGATGCTGAACATTCTGTACTCAGCAAAGTTTGTAGTTTTTGCGTCCCCACCTCAATCAGTTTCGGGCACGACATGGCATGGAGCTCTTGTTCCGTCATCTTCACCTCTATGCCCATTTCATTGGACAAGGGCCCCCTCCCAGTGCCACAGACACTTTCACCAGCCTCCAATACTCTCCCTCCATCTGGACCCCTCTATTTCCCTCCAAACTGATATTCTCCATCCCGCCGGATCCAACTCTGACTTTGTTATCAAGCCTGCTGATAAGGATGGTGCTGTTGTTATCTAGAGTACAGGCTTCCACATTGCAGAGGCTGAGTGCCAACTCTCAGATACCTCTTCCTATCTCCCCCTACACCATGACCCCACCATGGAACATCAGGCTGTTGTGTCCATAATCCTCACTAGCCTCACTTCATCTGCATTGCCTCCAAGCTCATAGAAACAAACCCTATACACCTCACTTCTACCTCCTTCCTAAAATCCACTAACACGAATGCCTCGGCGGACACATTGTTTCTGCCTGCTCCTACCCCTTGGAACCCACCTCTTCCTACCTGGGCTCAATTTTTTTCTCCCCATGTCCAGTCCCTTACTGCTTATATCAGTAATTTTTCTCACACTTTACATCAGTTTCAGAATTCCAGTTTGCGGGCTCTACGCACCTCCACTTCACCGTGGACATACAATCTCTTTACACATTCATTCCCCATCAGGATGGTCTCAGGGCTGTCTGCTTCTCCCTGGGAAATAAGCCTGAACCATCCCCACCCACTACCACCCTCCTAGGCCTAGCCAAGCTCGTTCTCACGACTTCGCCTTTAACTCCTCTCACTTCCGTCAGGTAAAAGGGGTGGCCATGGGTGCCCGCATGGGCCCCAGTTATGTCTGTTTCTTTGCGGACTACGTGGAACATTCCTTGTTCCAATCCTACTTGGGTCCCTTTCCACAACTCTTTCTCCAGTATATGAATGACATCATTGATGCTGCTTCCCGCTGTCATCTGGAATTGGAAAGCTTCGTCAATTTCGCTTCCAATTTCTACCCTGCCCTCACCTTCACCTGGTCCATCTTTGACTCTTCCTTTCCCATTCTCGATACCTCTGTTTCAATTTCTGGGGATTGGCTGGCCACAAATATCACTACAAACCTAACGACTCCCACAGCTACCTGGACTATACACCCTCACACCCTGCTTCCTGTAAAGACTCCATTCCTTCTCCCTGTTTCTCCATCTCTGTTGCATCTGTTCCAATGATGCCAACTTCCACAAGGGGACCTCTGATATGTTCATCTTTTTCCTCAACTGAGGATTCCCCACCACCATGGTTGACTGGGCCCTTAGCTGTGTCCAACGCATCTCTCACACTTTTGGAGCTCACCCCATCTCTTCTCTCCCACAACATCGATAAAGTCCCTCAATCCTTAGCCTCCATATTCATAGAATGATAAGCTGCCATTTCCACCATCTCCAGCAGGATGCCACCACCAGACACATATTCCCCTCTCCTCTCTTCTCAGCATTCCCTAGGGACTGTTCCCTCTCGACACCTTGGGGTCCACTCCTCCTCTCCTCCCAACACCTCCCCGCATCCCCAAAGCACCTTCCCCTTGTTTTGAGCCAGACCAAACTCCCTGCAAATATATCAAGGAGATGGCCTAGACCCTAACTTTCATTTTATTTAAAGGCAACTCACTTTGTCAATATTAAATGCTCTAATTCATTCTTGTGCAAGGAAAGGCTGTTGATTAATAAGTAAGTCCACGGCTTCTCCAGTTGGTAGCATCAAGTATCCCAATTCAACTATTGTCCAGGTTAGGTATGGACTAAACCTCTTTTTTATCGGATTCTGCAGTTCATTTGCCTGTTAGTTGAAAGTTTGGCGGTTTCACACCATCTAGCAATGAAATCCTTGCTGTTTCATGCTCTGTGGCACAAAGGTAGTGTACCCACCTATGAGCCAGTAGGCATGGAGTCAAGTCCTACCTCCTCTAGAGATGTGTCATAACACATCTGAACAGACTGATTACAAATCTACTATTGAAAGCTCTCTCTTCCTGACCTGAGCTGAGCTCTTTTTTGTGCAAAGATGAGATTTCTATTTCCCACAATTGTCAATTGTGTGGATTTGCCAAATGAGGTTATTAATTTGTGGTCAAGGTGTATTAATCAGGGATAATGGTTCAACCCAGCCAAACCCCAGTCCATCAGGTTTCAGGCAATTTATTGCTTCTTTCTAAGGCTCTCAGCCTCCCACACATACTCCTTTCTCTTTGCCAGAAAGAAGTTCTCTACAACCTACCTAGCATACTTCAATCTATGGAAATCTTTCTTCAGGGGAATGGAGTAGTGTTTGGCTGGTGATGCTCCAGACAACACTGCTCCCTGCTTTTTATCCTGTCCTCTCAGCTGGATCTGAGATTGGGGACCAGAGTTATGAGCTTCACCCTCCAGCCCCATAACATACACACCATTTGACGATGTTCATGCTACACATTACCTTCACGTTTATCCTGATCCTCATTTCGTTCTGCAGAACCTGAAGAGGTTCCTTTCTGTCCTTGACCTTTATTTCTGAAAACAAACCAGGCAAAACGGTAAAACACAATACCTTACAAATTGACATATTAGGAGATACACAGAGGACACGAATGGAAGTATCCACCCTTTCACAAACAGGCAGTCAGAAGGAGATAAAATAAACAGTAGAGGAAGTATATAAGAGTGTTTATGCTTATCACAAAGTTAATCAGGAACTAACATGAAAATAATCAGATTGTGTTCAATACAGTATGAGATAATAACTCGTTTGTTGCATCTTGTGAGCTTGGGGATTACAATTCCTAACTTGTCGACATCTGTCGAAACAGAGAAGAAATTTGGACTCATTCAACTGCTGGGCTGCAAGCACAGCTGGAAACAGAACAGCGTGAAAAGCTGGTGCACGAGGCTTGCACAGCTGATCTCCAGCACTTAATGGTAGACTGTTCCCTCTGAAAGGGCAGCTGCACAGGATAACTAAAAGCTACAGCTGTCTGATATCGCAACAGTTAAACAGAGGCTATGAATAACATCTGGACAGTGAGTGGGCTCCAAAGTTCATAGATGCAGTGCTGGAGACTTTCATAATGGACTTAAGGAAAATAAATTGATCCTACAGGAGTGGGGGGTGGGATGTAGAGAAAACCCTCCAAAGGAAATGTAAGCATGGAAACATACAAAATCAGAGCAGGAGTAGGCTATTCGGCCCTTTGTGTCTGCTCTACCATTCATTATAAACAATAGTCTGTTCCCACGTTTCCTCCAAGTCCTTTGGTCCCTTTAGCCTCAATTGCTACATCCAACTGCTTCTCGAAATTATATAATGTTATAGCCTTGGCTGCCTTCTGTAGTGAATTCCATAGGCTCACCACTCTGTGTGGGTGGATAAATTTCTCCTCATCTTAGTCCTGAACGGTTTACCCCATAAACTATGAGCCCTGGTTCTGGACTCCCACATCATTGGGAACATCCTTCCTGCATCAAACCAGTCCAGCCCTGTCAGAATTTTAGAGGCTTCTATAAGATCTCCCCTCATTCTCCTGCATTCTAGAGAATAAAATTTTAATCAGTTCAACCTCTCCATTAATATCAGTCCTGCCATCCCAGGAACCAATCTGGTAAACCTTTGCTGCACTCCCTCTACAGCAAGAACATCCTTCTTCAGATACAGATACCAACACTGCACACAATATTGCAGGCATGGTCTCACCTATGTAATTGCACCTAGCCATCCCCACTGTTATACTCAAATCCTCTTGCTATGAAGGACACGTTACAATTTGTCTCCTTTGCCACCTGCTGTACCTGCATGTTTACCTTCAGCAACTGGTGCACAAGGACACCCAGGTCTTATTGAACATTCCCCACACTCAGTTTATAGCTACTCTGATAATAATCCGCCTTCCTCATTTTCACTCATATTTACCCACATAATACTGCATTTGCCCACTTGCTTGGCTTGTCTAAATCACACAGAAGCATTTCTCCATCCTCTTCACAGTTTGCCCTCCCAGCAGGTGACGAGGGAAGTCAATGTTGAAAGTCTGGCAGCAGGGTGGGAAGATGTTTAATGACCTCTAATACATAGTCAATGTCAGTGAATGCACCTTCACTTCACATCACAGGCTGATGTAACACTAGCCTCTCTTACCTCTCTGATTGCACATCATCTCATCATTCGGCAGCAGCTTTCATTACCACGCAGAATTCGCATCTGGCATTTTATTTTTCTGGAAAGAAAGAAGAGTCCTGACCCGAAACATCAACTTTCCTGCTCCTCTGATGCTGCCTGGCCTGCTGTGTTCCTCCAGCTCCACACTGTGTTATCTCTGACTCCAGCATCTGCAGTTCTTGTTGTCTCAGATATTTACACACTCCATCTTAGCCCTTCATACCTTCACTTTCTCTATCTCTCTCTTCGTGTCTCTATTTCCTTTTATTATCTCATTTTCACATATGTCCTGCTGATTTTACCATGTTTACTGTATCTCCATTTCTCAGCTGGTAGTACTTTCATTCCACTTGAGAGACTGCTGCACTATCACAGCCACTGTCTATCACATGAAATATTAACAGGAAATATTGCCTGAGGTAACAAGGTGTAGAGCTGGATGAACACAGCAGGCCAAGCAGCATCAGGAAAGCAGGAAGGCTGACATTTCGGGCCTAGAGCCTTCTTCAGAAAAGGAAATATTGCCTGTTCAGCTGGACATGGCACCATTTGAAAATGAGCCACAGAAATACTCTCAGTTTACTTGGCAATATTCATTTCTCATTGAACATTAATAAACATATAAATAGATCCTTTGATCATTTATCTCATTCTTATCTTTGAGTCCTTGCTGTATGAAATTTAGGCGCCATGTTTCCCTACAATACAGTAGTGACTAAACTTCAAAAGTACTTCATTGCCTGTAAAGGACGTCAACACATCCCGAAGTTCTGATAAGGACTATATAAATACAAATTCACATTTTCCTATCATGCAGGTGTTGGAAAGTCAAGCTCAAGCTGATGTAATCAATATTCCTTATCTTTTGAATTTTAACAGCTTGCTCTATTTCACCAAATTTCTCAATTAAAAGGAATCATTCAAATCAGTAAGTGAATATATGTAATGTTTGATGCAATTATTTGCACCCCTAAATTTTCTGTTCTTTCAGATATACCACTAAGCAGCATGTATTTTTCAAATGCAAATTATTAAAAACAAATCCATTCTTAGGAAATGGACTTCGCTGACAAGAATGGCCTTTATTAAGAGTAGCCTGAGAAGATAACAGACTCCCTAATAGAAATACTGTCTTTAGTAGCAGTCTGATACAACTAATTGCTCCTCTAGACCACTTCAGGATATATTTGTATGGGGCTGGACTCACATTTAGAACAAACTGGATAGCAAGGCTATGTTTCCTTCTCTAAAGGATACCAGTGAACCACTTGGGTTTATCTAACAATTTAATAGGCTTTTACCTTCCAGGTCTTTATATTTTAAATAAAGTGTTACAACTTCCACTATGGGAGTTCAACTCACCCACACTGGAATGCTAATCCAGTAATAAAATCACAATATGAGTCTACCCTTTAATGTAAGGTCATTTGCAATAAGTCATTCTGTACGCACAATAATAAACAGGCAAGACATAAAAACCAAGAAGCTCATTTAAATCTTACTTTTTGGAAGGTTTCCAGCAGGCGCACACAGTTACCAAGGTAACTAGAAGGAAAATCCCGCCTGTAGAGAGGATGATATATAAAGAACTCCGCCCTAGAAAAAAAATAACAAGATCACTATCCGATCTTTCAGCCTCTGAATTTTAAATGGAATTATTCTAGTTATGTTTAGAAGAACAGCAAGGGGCCTGCTTGTGGTGCAGTCGTAGCATCTCTTTCCTGAATAGAGAGACCCAAAGTTCAAGTCCTGCCAGAGGTCTGTAACAGGTTGATTAGGAAAAATATGTTAAAAAAACAGAACAACACAAGAAAGGGCCATTCAACCCATAAAGCCTCTTTTACTCACACTATCATAGAATCTTTGAATTTTACAGCATAGTGAGAGGCCACTTGGCATAATGTGTCTGTGTTGCCTCCATGACATTTGGTCTCAAATATTCAAAGATTGATCCATTTCCCTTTGAAAAGCTTTTGGTGTCTGATCGCAACACTGCTTTTTAGAAGGCATTTTGGTTGCTAACAATTCTCTGCTTTAAAATAAAATTCTCCTAACATTTTAGGAACACAGGAACAGGAGTAGGCCATTCGGCCCCTCCAGCCTGTTCTGCTATTCAGTGATTATGGCTGATCTGTGGCTTAACTCCATATGCTTGCCCTTTGGCCATATCACTTAATACCTTTGCTTTAACAAAAACTGATCTACCTCAGATTTAAAATTAACAACTAATCTAGCATTCACTGGCACTTGTGGAAGAGAATTCCAAACATCTAGCACCCTTTCTGTGTAGATTTATCTTTGCTACCTTTTCTTGTTAATATCTTGAAGACATTGATCAAATCACCTCTTAACCTTATACATTCCAAAGAAAACAGATTAGTTTATATAATCCTTCCTCATTACTTAACCCCTGAAGTCTAGGTATCATTCTTCTAAGTCTATATTGTAGTCCGTCCAAGGCCAATCTATCCTTCCTAAGGTGTGTTGCCCAGATCTACTCACAGTACTCCAAGTGGGGTCTAACTAGTGTATAACTGCAGCTTAATTTTTGCATCTTTATAGTTCAGTCTTCTAGATATAAAAGCCAGCATTCCATTACATTTATTGATTATTTTCTGCACCTGTTCATGGAATTTTAAAGGTCTATGCAGCTGGACCCCACAAGTCTCTTTGGACATCCACTATATTTGACTTCATTCCATCTGTAAAGTACCCTATTTTAGAGAGTCATAGAGTCATACAGCATGGAAACAGACCCTTCAGTCCAACCTATCCATGCTAACCATAATCCCAAGCTAAACTAGCCCCACCTGCCTGTACTTGGCCCATACCCTTCCAAACATTTCTTATTCACGTATTTATCTGTATGTCTTTGAAATGTTGTTACACGATCCACATCCACCACTTCCTCTGGAAGTTTATTCCACAGATGAACCACTCTCCGTGTAAAAACATTGTCCCTCCTGTCTTTTTGCCATCATAACCACAAATCTACCCCTGCTCAGGGACAATATGCGATTGCTGACTGCTGGGTTAGTATGAAATCATAAGGTGCGGGAGCAAGAGTAGGCCATTCGGCCCCTCAAGCCTGCTCTACTATCTGATACTTGATCTGATTGAGACCTTAGTTCTATTTTCAACAACAACAACAAAAACGAATTTTCTGGAAAAGCTCAGCAGGTCTGGCAGCATCTGTGAAGGAAAAAACAGAGTTAACGTTTCGAGTCCGGTGACCTTTCCTCAGAACTGGAACTTAGTCCCTTTTTCCTGCCTGTCCACCCATAAGCCCTGACTCCCTTGTCTCCCCAACTTTGCTTGTTACATGGTAACCCCATTTCAAAACATCATCATTGGCTGTGATACCCGAGATGGCCAAGGTGTCAGGGAAATGCAATTTTTTCATTCCAGTTTCATTAATGCTTGCTCATGAGCCAGTGTATCTCGCACAAAGGCTCAGCTTTACAGTCGTTACATCTTAAGTATAATGCTTTATGCTGGAAAAGCATTAAAAAATAAAATCACCTGATTCATTAAAATAAAACATGAAACTAGGAGTGGGAACAGGCCACTCAGCCCTTTGAACCTGCTCCTCCATTCAATAGATCATTCAAGAATCTTTCATTGGTTCGAAATGGATAACCTCACACTTGCTTACATTGAACACCATCTGTCACAGTTTTTCCAATTCACTTAGTCTATCAATATCTCTGCTGTTTTAAGCTATTATCTACACTGTCTGCAATGCCCCCCCACTTTGAATCATCAGAAAATGTGGGTGTATGACTTTCTAACCATTATCCAAGCTGTTAATAAATAATGTGAATAATTGAAGTCCTAGTATAGATCCTTGTGGGACAGCATTGGTCACATCCTGTCAATTTGAGTACCTACCCATTTCTTTCTGTCTCCTGTCTGTTATCCAATTTCCCAGCCATTTGCCCACCATTCAATTGGTCTCTATCTTAGTTAGCAGTTCCTTATGGGGGACTTTATCAAATGTCATCTGGAAGTCCATATAAGCAATATCCATAGACATTCCCCTATCCGTTATCTCAGTCACTTCTTCAAAAAAATTAAGCGAGGTGTTTCAGGTATCATCTACCTGTCATGAATCCATGCTGGCTCTCCCTAATTAACTGAAAATTTTTGAGATGTTCAGTTACCCATCCTTGATGAGATACCCCAAGAATTTCCCCACCACAAATGTTAGGCTAACAGGTCTGTAATTCCCTGGTTTTCCCCTTTCGCCCTTCTTAAAAAGGAAGAGTGATGCACAATTTTCCAATCCAGAGGGACAACTTCAGTATACAGGGGACTCTGAAAGATTATAGCTAGCCTAACTACAATGCGGTCCCCTCTTTCTTTAACACCCTCGAATGGAAACCATCAGGTCCCAGGGATTTCTCACTCTTTAATTGCATTAATGTCCCTGACTCACTATTAATTTGCTCAGGACTCTCAGTAAGCTATTCTCCCTTTCTACTGTAGATACTGAGACAAAATAATTATTCAACATGTCTGCCATTCCCCATAGTCATTGACATTGGATCCTCTTTCAATCTCCTTTCATAATGTCTTTTAGTAGCGCTTACAAGCTGTTTTGTGATCCTTTGCTGGTCTTTGTATCTTTCCCATTCAGCAGGATCTGTGCTTCTTTGTCTGCATTTTTGTGAGACCTTTCTCTTAGTTTTATGCTGTCCCTTCTCTCTTTATTTGTCCATGGCAGTTTTTTTTTCTGTGAAGTGGAGCTTTTCCCTCTCAGGGATATAAACTAGTTTTGTGTTGTGTTAAATGTTTCTTTAACATTTCTTCTACAGTGTTTCTTCTACACTGTTCTTCAGTGGTTTTACCCATTAACAGATTTTCCCAGTTTATTGTGGGCAGTCTCTGTCTGATCTCATTAAAATCAGCCCTATCTAACTCAAAAAATTCTACTAGCTGACTCATACTTTTCACTTTCAAATGCTACATCGAACTCAATCATGTTGACAATGTTCACAGACAATTAAGTTACTAATTAAATCCAACTCATTACTCATTACTAAATCAGTTACTGTTTATCCTTTGTTGCATCAAGGAAATATTGCTGTAGGAACCTATTCTGGACACACTCCAAAAATTCACAACCTTTCTGACAAGTGCTGTCTGTCTCTGCCAGTCTGTGCTAACGTTAAAATCTCCTTTAATTCTACTCTGGCTTTGCTACAAACTTGGCCAATTTCTACATTTATACAATATAGCAGTTCAGAGTTACTACCAGCTGGTCTATACACAATATCTATTACAATTTTAGATTCTTTAGCATTCCTCAGTTCCACCTGTACAGTCTCCAGATGACGCTTTCCCCTCATTATATCCTCCCTCACCATTAAAGTAATTTTATTTCTAATCAGCAAGGCTATTCCACCTCCCAAGCCTTTTTTCCTGTCTGTCCTGTAAATTTTATAACCTGATATATTTAGTTCCTTTACCATTCTGCAGCCTTGTCTCAATAACGGCTATTGGATCATAATCTCCAATTTGTGCCTGCAGCTCATTTAATTTATTCCTTCCAACCAGTGCACTTGTATATAGAACTCCTACTTGGGCCGTATATTGATATTTTATTCACCTATTTTTAATTTCTTTTTTCCAGTTTAATCGATACATTTCTTATCATGTTACCATTATCTGCCATACCTGAAGTAGATTCATAATGGTCTTAAATTCTGCTAATTTGCTAATGGTCTTAAAGTTTTATGCCCTTTACTTATTGATGTACTGACCAAGTAATTTTCTTTATATACCTATCAGAATATCTCAAAGTTTTAAATACTTCTACCCATTCTACTCTTAACCTTCTCTGTTCTAATTGAAAGGGTCGATGAAGCCAGTTGAGGCAGCAAAATTCTTCCAGCAGATTCTGGAGAAAGTCACTTTCAAGGCCTTGAGGGAGGACTATCTCCTGTTTTAAAAAAATCAAACAACATAAGGGATGAGGACCAAGGGTAGGGGATTTCTATGTTGGAAATTCTTGCTCTTAAGTGCTCAGGACCCATTGCTTGACTGCATAGGCTTACCTGATGTCACCAAGCATATCCATCCATTATCGGTGTAGGTAGGATCAGATCCTGGATCTTGGAAGATGGAAGATTAAAAGTAATTTTTGAAGGGGACTGAAGTTTATCCCTTCATAAGAGACAAGGGGTGCCCAAGTTCTTTCAGGGCACTAGGGCTTATGGCTCTCACCTCCAGATCTGTTAATTGCCACCTAACGTTCGTGAGTGAAGTTGCAGAGGCTACCCCTATAAACCCAGAATTTTTGCGGCAGAGGTCCATTGTGGATAGTTCTTCTTGAACCATTTAGGTCACAGTCTTTTAAGAAAAGGTCTTACAATGTTCTCCGCAACCTCACAGGAAAATCAAACAAGACTAAGCACTTAACTAATCTTTCTATTCATCAGCTCAGGAATCTGTTATAATCTTCATGCAATATCTCAGAAGTGGTATCCAAACTTAAACTCTTTGGCAGATTTGTAACTTTTGATAATAGTACAAATGGATGATATTGGATTGATTGCTATTATATACTTTGCCTTATCATACATTTAAAAGATATCCCTTTTTTAAGATCCATTGCAACTAGTCACCTTTTTATTGAACTGCGTCCTACTGTTACCTTTACAAATATCCGATTCCACCTCATGGGGCTGAATCTAATGTTTTGTTTTTGGCTAAGCATCAGTTTTGTTGAGTTTCATGGAGGGTTTCTCTCCCCGAAGCTTAGCGTGTTTTCACACTGCATCGTCCCAAACTCCACTCTATGGCAATCCATTTGTTGACTCTAGCTCCACTTTACAATATGCCATACCTGGAACAACTCACAAAGGCCACTGTGCTCCAGGACAAACACTGTCAGTCTGGAGCAGCCCTACACAATTTCTAACATTTGCCCCAGATATGGCAGTGAAGGGGGAATTGGGGTCCTGACTTGCGGGTATTGATCTGGACATTCTGGGCACAAGGATGTAAGGGTGGGACGTCGGCTTCCCCCAGTGGAGGTCACGACTCCAGACCATGCCAACTTGATCTGAAGTTGCTATCTGGGTCAGGGCAGTTTCATCCAGCTGAAGGAACACACTGCACTGTAGGAAGAAGGTCAATGACCTTCTCCATTCTGCCAGCAAATGTGCCATCATCTTCTCTCTCCAATATCTCATACTCAATTTATCTCTGCTACTGTACCCATTTCCCATTAAGGCTCATTCCCTACCAGTCTCACAGTATTTTCCCTCACTCGCTGTCACCCATCCCAACCCCTGATATTGCATGCCCTCTGCACTGCCTGCTCACTTAGTCAGGGCACCTCAGCACCTTACCCCACCCTGCACCAATACTAATAACTGGGCCGTCCGCCTCCCTTAAAACGTGCCCCTCTTGCATTCTAGGAAGAATCAGCCCACAATAGGGCGGAAAGAATCAAAATGGCAGTCAGCCTGCCTGACATTCAGCTCCTCACCTTTTGAAGAGGAGGGGATACTGACTCTGACCACCCTGAGCAGCTGACTGACCATCTCCGAGCCCTAGATTGGTGTCAGAGACTGCCCTTTGACCTACTGTGCTGAGAACCACTGCACCCCCCCCACACCCCATACCCCACAATCTCCTTTGTCTTGACTGAGAGCTCCTAACAACATGACAAGCTACCTGTCATTGTGTCTGCACTAAATGTCAAGGCAATACACAGTACCACGTGTCTAGCATCTCTGACTGAGTGGCAAGGTGCAAAAACGTACAGATGCTGTGAGCATCCAATTAGGCTCAAAGCGAGTGAGAGTGAAGAGAGTCAGCATACAGCCCGAAGGTGCCTGGAATGCAAGAGGGGCAAGTTGTAACGAGATGAATGGCCCAGGTGTTAGTGTTGGTGCAGGTAGGGTAAGGTGGTGAGGTCCTCCGAGTAAGTGAGCAGGCAGCACAGAGTGCATGCAATATCAGGTCCAGACCATTAGCTGGGTGTGTGCCCCTGAGCGCGTAATGTCCTTACTGCAGCATTTCAGCAGGAGTTGCCGTTGACACTAAAGTGCAACATTGAAGGGCAGAAGTGTATTGTAAGTGGATCAGAAATGTGCCCTGAGGGTTCTTAGAGGTTGCAAATGTCAAAAACCAATGTCATTGCATGTGATGTACGTGAGGCCAGTGCCCATTGAGAGTGCCTGCAGATGTTGGTGCTCGGTGTTCAACTCTGGTTCAAGTGATAAGCTGAAACTGTCAGGCACTGCCCTGACTTCCACATCCATCTCAGTGTCTAGTTTGCTCACAGCCAAGAATAGGATAAAAGCTGTATATTAATGAGGAGGCACGTTAATAATTGCCAACAAGTGCTTATCCCCCTTAATAGATACTCTTGCTGCTAGGCAAATATAGGAATATAGGAACATGGAAATTAGGAATGGGAGCAGGCAATCCACCCCTTCGAGCCCACGCCACTATTTAACATGATCGTGGCTGATCTTATCCCAGTCTCAACTCCACTCTCCTACCTGCTCCCCACAGCCCTTTATCCTGCTTTTCATCAGAAACGTATCTATTTCTTTCTTGAATCTGTTGATTGATTCTGTCTCCACTGCACTCTGTGGCAGTGAGTTCCACAGATTCATAACCGTCTGAGAGAAGTAGTTACTCCTCATCTCAGTTTTGAACCTACCTCCTCTCACTCTATATCTATGAGCTCTTGTTTGAGACTGTTCCACAAGGGGGAACATCTGTTCAATGTCCACCTTATCAATCCCCTTTAGCATCTTAGATACCTCAATCAGATCCCTCCTCATACTTCTGAAATCCAGCGAGAACAAGCCAAAGTTATTCAACCCCTCCTCGTACGACAGCTCTTTCATCCCTGGAATCAATCCAGTGAACCTCCTCTGAACTGCCTCCAGAGCCAGCACATCCTTCTGCAAGTAAGGAGACCAAAACTCTACACAATCTTCCAGGTGTCACCTCAAAAATGCCTCATATAATTGTATAAAACTTATTTACTTTTACAATCCAGTCCTTTCTCAAGAAATGCCAGGATTCCATTTGCCTTTCTTATTCTATGCTGCACCTGCATACCCACTTTCTGTAATTCATGCATGAATGTGCCCAGATCCCTCTGCACTGATGCATTTTGAATGTGCTTTCCATTTAAACAATAATTTGCTCTTTTATTTTTCCAGCCAAAATGGACAACCTCCAAATTTATCCACATTAAACTCCATCTGCTAGATTCTGGCCCATTCTCCTAGCCTGTCAATATCCATCTGTAAACTCTTTATCTTCTCATTACAGCCTGCTTTCCCACCTATTTTACTACCATCTATGAATTTTGCTATGTTACACACAGTCCCCGCCTGCAGATCATTTATATAGAATCTCACATCAACACTCAGAATTTATTTCAAAGATGCAAAAGTTGTTTCTGACTTTGAGAAAGGCATTACTGGATCTCTGGTGTGAGTCTGCCTCATTTCACACCATAGCCCATGTCACTCAGGCCCCTATATGATTCTGCCTCAGTGTTTCCAATTTAAAGTTCATTAACCTCCCTCCAGTGTAATAATACTCCTACTTTGCCACATTATTTCCTATCATTCCCCCATAGTTTCCCTTTGCATTTACTTACTGTATACAGTCAGCTTGACCGGTGTGCTTCGAGAGCCGCTGATGGGGTTCTCCACCATACAGCTGTAAAGGTCATCATCGGTTATGTGGACCCGCGTGATGGTCAGAGTTTTCTGATCACTGGACAAAGAGAATCTTTCATCATCATCTAGGGGCTTCCCTCCTTTCATCCATGTATATATCGGTTTGGTTCCATTTTCATGTGAGCAGTTCAGTGTGACATATTCACTCAATTCCAGGACAGTAGAGGATGATAGCACCACCACAGGCTTCGTCACAGGGACTGGATAAAACAAAGAATAAAGTCACAAAAGGTACAAGGCTATAACACACACAACAAAGATTTGCTTGTTGGAGAACTTTTAAGTTTGTAAATCCTTGTAAGACCACTTTACAGAAGCATAGTCAGACACATAATGATGTAGAGTAAAAGATGGAGGAATTAGGGCAAGCGAGTAAAAACGTGACCAATGTCTTCGGGGACAGAAACAGTTTGAAGAGTTTTAGAGAATGAATTTCAGAAATTCAGATTTAGACAGCTAAAGTCACAATAACCAAAAGGAAGATGAACATAGCTTCAGCTTTTGAAGGACTTGGAGTTGGTGGAGGTTACAGAGACAGGGAGGAAACAATCACAGGGGGTTTTGAGTGAGTTTTTTTTATATTTAAGGCGCTGGTGGATAAGGAGTCAATGCAAATCAGACTGCACAGGGGTGATGGTTGAACACGATTTAGAGCAATACAGGAGACAGAGTTGGATGAGCTGTAATTAATGAAGGGTGGAAGATGGGAAACCAGCCAGAGAAACGATTCCTCGGGTTAACTAGTTCAGCAATAACCTGTGGCATTCATGAGAAAGGTATGGAGTTACCATGCTTTGGCTGGGAAGGAGTGGTGGGATGGTGGTATGGCTACTGCCAGTGATTTTATTGAGGTCAACCCGATAATTGCAACACAGATTGGGGAAACAGCAAATTTTTCCTTTGCCTCAACCATGAGTCTTAGGGAGCTACCAACTACATTTGTCAAAAGCAGTTGGTAAAACATTTTGACAATTTAATAACCCAATTTGATTTTGCCTGTTTCTTTTGGCGCTTCTGTGGGTGCAGATGAAGTTAAGGTCTTTTAGTCATTACTATATATTGCTGATGCTTCTTGACTACCTTTCATCTCAGGCATAGTGGAACTTAGAGACCCAATCCATTTCCTGTGCTAGTATTTTCACTTTAAAGAAGGAATCGTAGCCTGGTAGTCAGGAGAAGAAGCCAGAACTAATTTGCTTTCACTTATCAGTCAACCAACACTAATAACAACTAGAGTTCGCCAATCATCATGACAACAGCAACACTGCCCGAGAGTGAACTGAATTGTAGTGAGCAAGAGAATAGCAAGTTTGACTTCCACTCTGGGCTGAGATAATTGATCTAAGCCAGGCTGGTCTTAGTCTACATTAAAATTTTCGTGACCCTGGGTAGGAATGGGGAAATCAGACCATATTTTAGCCTGTATGTCAATGCAAATCAATTCTTCTTTCTTCCTTTCTATCTAAAGAAGTGTATTTCATAATATTTGGAGTGAAATGACCTGGACGAAGGGATTGAATGTATCGTGGTCAAATTTTCTGACAATAGGTAGAAAAAGAAGTTATGAGGAAAATACAAGGAGTCTGGAAAAGGATACACAAAGGTGGGACAACATGGCAAATGGAGTATAATATGGAAAGCTTGTCCACTTTGGTATGAGGAATAGAAAAGCAGAATATATTTTAAATAGCGGTGGACCACGAAGTTCTTTGGTATAGAAGCATCTACATGCACTTGGACATGGAATCAGAAAGAGTCGGCATGCAGGTATAGCATGTCATTGAGAAACTAAATGGAATGTTGTCCTTTATTATGAAGGGGATAGAATATAAAAGTATAGAAGTCTTATATCTATTGGTGGGACCACATCTTGAGTACTGAATGTAGTTTTGCTCACTTTATCTGGCGAGGGACCACGATAATGATATAATTTGGACTGATAGCCAGGACTTTTAAAGTATATATTCATTTCACCTTGTTTTTGAACTGGACATTATTTTTCAACTTGTGTGTGTTAGACGTTCTTAGAGAAGATAGTTTTCTAATAGAGGAAGTTCAAAGAAGATTCACCAAAGGGTGAAGAAGTTCTCTTACGAGGAAAGATTCAGCTGCTTGAGTCGATACTCGTTAAAGTTTAGAAATGTGAGTGGTATTCTTGTGGATGTTTATAAGATTTTGTAGGAATTGACAATGTGAAAAGATGTTTCTGCTCAGGGAGAAACTGAGAACTAGGAGCATAGATTCAATAACAAGGGTTTCTCACCGAAGATGGAAATGAAAAGATGTTTCCTTCTAATGAGGGTAAATAGTGTTTGGGATTTTCTCTCCATGAGGACAGTGAAAACTGGCACATTGAAATATATTCAAAGCTGAGTTTGAATTCAGGATAGATTTAGAATCATAGAGTCATAGGCATATACAGCAAGGAAACAGACCCTTCGGTCCAACTCATCCATGCCGACCAGGTATCCTAAATTAATCTAGTCCCATTTGCCAGAATTTGGCCCATATCCCTCTAAACCCTTCCTACTCATATACCCGGCCAGATGTACTCTACATGTTGGAATCGTACCAGTGTTCACCACTTCCTCTAGCAGCTCATTCCATACGCGCATCACACTCTGCATGAAAAAAATTGCCCCTTACATTCCTTTTAAATCTTTTCTCTCACCTTAAACCCATGCCATCTAGTTTTGGACTCCCCCACCCCAAGGAAAAAACCTTGACTATTCTCCCTATCCATGACCCTCATAATTTTATAAACCTCTGTAACGTCACCCCTCAGCATCTGACGCTCCAGGGAAAATAGCCCCAGTCTATTCAGCCTCTCCCTATAGCTCAGACCCTCCAATCCTGGCAGTACCCTTGCAAATCTTTTCTGAGCCCTTTCAAGTTTCACAACATCTTTCCTATAGCAGGGAGGCTAGATTTGCATGCAGTATTCCAATAGTGGCCTAAGCAATGTCCTGTACAGCCACAATATGACCTGTCAGCTCCTAAACTCAATGCACTGACCAATAAAGACAAGCATACCAAACGCCTTCTTCACTATCCTATCTACCTGCAACTCCACTTCTAAGGAATTATGAACCTGCACTCTCAGGTCTTTTTGCTCAGCAACACTCCCCAGGACCTTACCATTAAGTGTATAGGTCCTACCTCGATTTGCCTTTCCAAAATGCAGCACCTCACATTTATCTAAATTAAACTTCACCTGCCACTTCTCAGCCCATTGGCCCATCTGATCAAGATCCCATTGTACTCTAAGGTAACCTTCTTCGCTGTCCACTACACCTCCAATTTTGGTGACATCTGCAAACTTACTAACTATACATCCTATATTCACATCCAAATCCTTTATATGAATGACAAAAAGCACTACACACCGATCCTTGTGGCACATCTCTGGTCACAGGCCTCCAGTCTGAAAAGCAATCCTTCACCACCACCCTCTGTGTTCTACCTTCAAGCCAGAACATATTACCAGAATGTTGCTGGGTATGGAAGGTTTGAGTTATAAAGATAGGCTAGATGGGCTGGGACCTTTCTCACTGGAGCGTAGGAGGTTGAGAGGTGACCATATAGAGGTTTATAAATTCATGAGGAGTATGGATAGAGTTAATGGTAGGTGCGTTTTCCCTAGGATGGGTATTTTTTCAAGAATACAGGGCATATTTATAAGGTGAGAGGAAAGATGTCTTAAAAAGGCATGGGTGAAAATATTTTACACAGAGGGTGGTTCGTGTGTGGAATGAACTGCCAGAGGAAGTGGATTGATGCAGGCACAGTTACAATATTTAAAAGACAAACATGAGTGCATGAATAGGAAATGTTTGGAGGGATATGGGCCAGGAGCAGGCAGGTGGGACAAGTTTAATTTGGGATTATGTTCGGCATGGACTGGTTGGACAGAAGGGTCTGTTTCCATGTTATATGACTCCATGACTCTATAAAGAATTATGGAGTACAAGAAGTAAAATGGGGTTAACATCACATTACATCAGCCATAATCTTGTTGAATGGCAGAGCAGGCTTGAGCAGCCATATAGCCTCCTATTTCTATTTTGTTATGACCCTATATTGGCTATGGACAGAATTAGCTTTGATAACACCCCACCCTTTAGCTGAACAATTCTGTGAAACTCAACATATAAAAAATGTCTATTTGAAAGTGAGATCTGTGTCCATCAAGCTGTAAATAGTTTGTGTGGAATTGAAAGCTTGAAGGGAAGGGCAGCAATTGGTAAATAACTCAGCATAAGTCAGAACATGATTGCACAGACAGTGTGTTACTTACCATCAACAGTTAAATTGAGTGTCTTCACTGCAGTGGAGGCATCATCTGTGATTGCGATCTCGACTTCATACGTTCCCTCATCGGTTGGCTGCAAGTTGTGTATCCAGAGGGATCCGTTGCGGAAGATCATAATCCGATCCTTGTACTCTGGCCGTAGCTTGCCCAGGATGCGTGTGCCAAAGGACTGGATCAAAGGGATGGGCTTGTCCCTCTTCAACTGCCACTGGATGACTGGAGTCTCTGAGCTGCTAGTTGTGTAATGTATAGAAAGTAAGATGGATCCACCCACAATGCCGTGCGTAGTGAGCTCTTCTGCTGTTATATTCACTCCCTGTACTGACACTGGAACAGCAAGAAGATATGAACCATCAGAAAGGAGTATATTCAGAAGAAAATCAGAAGCTGAATTGGATTATTGTTACCTTGCCCATTAATTGTTGCTATCCAGTTTTGAGACAGATACAAACTTGAAGAAGAAGAATGTTATTGCATTTATATCACACCTTTCACAACCTCAAACCCCTTCAGATTCCAGGAAGTACTTTTTGAGGGAAAGTTGCTAACCTAATATCAGAAACATCACAACTGTTTGTGCACTGCAAGCTGCTTCAAACAGCAATGTAGTCATTGACCAGATCATGGGTTTCAGTGTGGTTTATAAACGGATGAAAATTGGGATGGAATATGAGGAGGACACTCTTGATCTTCTTCAAACAGGAACACAAATCTTTGCCATTACCCAGCAGAGGCCAGGCAGGATCAGAGATTAATATCTTAACACCTTCAGCAGTAAAGCAACAAGATGTTGAAACAAGGAAGCAGTGTAGAATCCCTACAATGAGGAAGTAGGCCATTCAGCCCATCAAGTCCACACCACACACGGTAGTTCAGTGGTTAGCACTGCTGCCTCACAGCGCCAGGGACCTAGGTTCAATTTCAGCCTTGGATGATTGTGTGGAGTTTGCACATTCTCCCCATGTCTACGTGGGTTTCCTCCGGGTGCTCCGGTTTCCTCCCACAGTCCAAACATGTGCAGGTTAGGTGGATTGGCCATGCTAAATTGTCCATAGTGTTCAGGGATGTGTAGCTTGGGTGGGTTACTGGGGGACTGGTCTGGGTCGAATGCTCTGAGATTCGGTGTGGACTTGTTGGGTCAAAGGGCCTGTTTCCACACTGTAGGGATTCTATGATCTATGATCAAATAAGCATCCCACCCAGATCCACCACATCCCTGTAACCCCGCATTCCCCGTGGTTAACCACCTAGCCTGCACATCCCTGGATACTATGAGCAATTTAGCAAGACCAGTTCACCTAACCGGCACATCTTTGGACTAGGGGAGGAAACCCAGACACAGGGAGAACGTGCAAATTCCACAAAGACAGTCACCCGAGGGTGGAATCAAATCCAGGTCCCTGGCACTGTGAGGCAGCAGTGCTAACCTCTGAGCTTCTATGGCACCAGTAGTTTGCAAGTTTGTTTTTGTTTTGAAGGAGAGGGCAGATTTAAAGGGAAATGGCAACCACCAACATTCCCTCCACATTTTATCCGCTGTTGTCTATGTGACCCTTTTACTGCAATGCTGGAACCTTGTAAAATTCCTGTGCAACTGCATGTGTGCGTATGCTAAAGGAACTTCAGTTTACATGGCTCCTGTGCTGTACATTGCCAATTAGGGTGTGTCCACGCACGTACGAGCTTAGAGATAATGGTGGACAGAACTTGAAGAGAAAGAATTGACAACAAGAGCAGCAAATACAGGGACTCAGAGCGGAAACTGGCTGCTCAGCAGTTTCATGAAAATAGGTTTAAGGTAGTAGGAGCTGATTCTCCTGGAGTAGACGAACTTGGAGAGGGCCTTTTTTTTATTTTAAATCTATAAAACCCAGGATCCCATTTACTCTTTGCAATTATTGTCCGTGTACAGCAATGCAATCAGCCTACGAATGGGGATGAGCATGTTTCCTCATGTCCTATATAAGTAGGCAGCTAATTGTCCATGAGAGACTGTAGGCATTATTCTCTATTAGGGAGAGACAATTGGTTATAAGCTTGAGGGATGTCTCTTCACATCAAGCACAGGCAAGCAAGGAAGAAAGTCTTAATAAAGACTGCGATAGAAGTGCAGATGCTGTGATCAGAAATAAAAACATAAAATGCTGGAAAAGCTCAGCAGGTCTTACAGCATCTGTGGAGATTCATTAGTGTTAACACTTTGGGTCAAGTGACCCATCTTCAGAAGGTCTTAAGTTTACTTCAGCCAGAACAGGAAGTGAACCTGTGCTGCTGGTGGCATTCTGAACTATACACTATTCATCTAGCCATCTGAGCTTACAAGCTGTCTAAGCTACATGAATATACAAATAGACTTGCCATCAACTTGCCCACTCCACTGACTTGCGTGCATCTCCGTGCAACCTTCCTCACAGTTTACAGTATATACAATTTGTTATCATCACCAAGCTTGAATATGATTCTTTTCTTTTGTGCCTGTGTTTAAAGCTGTGGACAGGGCCGTACATCAGGCCTAATGACGGCTGTACTCAGGTTGGTGGGCTGAGACAACTGTGTTTGGACTGGGGGTGGGGTCTTCAGTGTTTGGATCTAAGCCGGGGCTGTTGCACTTGGGCCGGGGGCAAGGCTGGGGATCCAGGCCAAGAACATGGCCAGGGCCCACAGTTGTAGTCCCTGACCCAGTCTGTGCCTATCCTATTCACGTAAATGGAAAACAAAAGAGACAACAGAGGCACATATCCGTTGGCACACAATCTCCAAATTCTGTGAAAGAGTGAATCATCCTTTGAATGAATACAGTGCTACAGTTGAGCCATTTTCTAATGCATTAGTCTTGATGATGATTTCCACAAACATGACTACTGCAGCCACTGTAGTTATATGGCTAGTCAAGTTCAGTTTCTGGTCAATGGTAACTCCCAGAATATTGATATTGGTGGATTCAGTGAGGTCATGCCATTGAATGTCAAGGGGTGATGGCTAGATTCTCTCCTTTCGGAGTAGGTCACTGCCTGGCATTTGTGTGGCATGGTTATTATTTGCAACTTGTCTGCCCAAACCTGGATACTGTCCGGGTCTGTGTTGCATTTGGACTGCTTGTGTACCTGAGGAGTCACGAATGGTGCTGAACATTATGCATTTGTAGGCGCACATCCCCACTTCTGACCTTATGGTGGAGAGAAGGTCATTGATGAAGCAGCTGAAGATGGTTGGGCGTGGACTACTCTGAGGAACTCCTGCAGAGATGTCCTGAGGCTGCAATGACTGACCTTCAAAAATCACACTATCCTCCTGTGTGCTAGGTATGGTACCAACCAGCGGAGATTTTGCCCCCTGATACTCATAGTTTCCAGTTTTGCGAGGGCTCCTTGATGCCACACTTGTTCAAATGTGGCCTTGACGTCAAGGGCAGTTAGTCTCACCTCACCTCTGGAACCCGACTCTTTTATCCATGTTTGAACCAAGGCTGTAGTGAGGTCAGGATCTGAGTGGCCCTGGCAGAATCCAAACTGGTTGTCACTAAGCAGGTTATTGCTGAGCAGGTGCTGCTTGATATCACTGTTACTGACACCTTCCATCACTTTACTGATGATTGAGAGTAGACTGATGGGGCAGTAATTGGCCGGGTTGGATTTGTCCTGCTTTTTGTGTGCAGGGCATACTTGGGCAATTTTCAGCATTGTTGAGTAGATGCTGTACTAGCCCACTGTTGCCTGGATCTAACATTAAACTTAATCCCGCAGGGCCTGTAGGGTGGCCATTATATTAGTTGGCAAACCAGAAGTTAGAAAATATCATAACTTTTTTTTTGCTCTATCTGAACTGTTAATGGGTGTTACTATAGGAATCTTCCGGTCCTCCAATGAAATTAGGGTGACACTTATCAGAGGGCAGCCTATGGCAAGAACTTACACATGGAGTCTTTTACCATGGGGAGGCTGTTATGCTGCAGATTTCATTGATCAGGAAACTCCCGTGCCCTTACAGCATGCTGTGAGCATGTTGAAAGGAGTTGCAGGTTAATGCTCAGCCTGTTTGGTCAAATTATGAATGTAGCATCCTTCAGCATAAAATCCCAGGGCAGGACACAAACTCTGACCTTCTGACTCAGAGACAGGGTCACTACAGAAACTGCAATATAAGACTTCCCCAAATAAATGATTCACAGAATTACTGATATAGAACAAACTACTTTACTGTGCTATCATAGTGTAAAACATCAGGAGGTCAGCCCACGAGCGATTAATGTGGCCATTTTCAAACATTCAACTCACTGGAAACAAAACAATGGAATAAACTCAACGCTAGTACAGTCTTTCAATTATTGTGCGTTTCCCATTGTGGGAATGTATATAGTATACACTTTGTTATTGAGACACTTTCTTCCAACTGAGTCAAGCTGGAAACACAACACATTATCAGGGTCACACTGCTGTTTGTAGCTGGGATCATCGGCCATGCAGATTTGTCAGTTTTGTACTTCAATTCACAATGGAGCTTGTTTGCACGTCTGGTCTGAGAACAAATGACTGCATATGTTCATTAATTAATTCCTAAATAATGGAATATTGACATTACCAACAAACAATTGAAAAGCTCACATATTGGGTGGATTTGATTCAGCAGCTCTATGGGGATTGTGAGCCGAAAACTTGCTGAGAGCCAGCAAGGCAGAGAATATATTCCCAGAGGTGACCTCCTCACTGGCTATCTCTGGGCTTGTTATCCTGTGGAAGATGCCAGCAAACCTAAAGCTTTGTCAGCTGTACCAGGTAAAGTGGCTGCTACTTAAACAACTCAAAAATACAAAGCTGCTTCGAAGTTGAGGCACTGTTAGAGAGCTCGGTTTCATTTAAGTCAAAAATATTAAATGGTCAAGTCTGGAGTGAGCCATGGAACAGAGGGGCGAGCCCTGTAAGGGACAGCTTTGGGCTGCACATTGGCCTTTCCTTCATGCCGTTCCTTCAATGGTGCTTGCAGCCTCCAGTCCCTGGGCTATTGCAGGTCTCTCATTCCCAGAAGGATTTGGACAGGCTCTAGGAATGGGCAAAGAAGTTGATGGAATACAAAGTGGGAAAGTGTGAGGTTATGCACTTTGGTAGGAAGAATAGAGGCATAGGCTATTTTCTAAATGGGGAAAGACTTTGGAAACCTGAAGCACAAGGGGAATTAGGAGTCCTAGTTCAGGATTCTTTTAAAATTAACATGCAAGTTCTGTTGTCAGTAAGGAAGGCAAATGCAATGTTTGCATTCATTTCGAGACAGCTAGAATACAGGAGCAGAGATGTGCTGCTGGGAGTGTGTAAGGCTCTGGTCAGACTGCATTTGGAATATTGTGAACAGTTTTGAGCCTCACATCTTAGGAAGGATATGCTGGTGTTTGAGGGGATCTACAGGAGGTTTGCAAGCATGATCTTGGGGATAAAAGGCTTGTCATACGAAGATCGGTTGAGTACTCTGGGTCTGTACTCAGCAGAGTTTAGAAGGATCAGGGAGGATCTTATTGAAACTTACAGAACACTGAGAGGCCTGGATAGAGTGGATGTGGTGAAGATGTTTCCACTAATAGGTAACACTAAGGCCCCAGGGCACAGCCTCAGAATGAAGGCATGACCCTTTAGCACTGAGATGAGGAAGAATTTCTTCAGCCAGAGGGTGGTGAGTGGGTGGAACTCATTGCTGCAACAGGCCTCTTGGATGCCATCTCAAATTGCCTGGCCTAGCCTCATCTAATGGTCAGCTATCCACTCACTGACCCAACCATCTCCATCAGGCATGCTGCATCCACAGGAAGGAGTGCACCTCACTCGAAGAGGTGAGAGAGTGAAGAATAGCCCACAGATGAGTGCGAGGTGCAATTATGAACATTACCTGCCTCTGTAAGGAACTCAGGCCACTTTTATTTACTGTCAGGAGGCAAGGTGCACATACAATCATACAGCACATAGTTGAATTGTTCAGACTATCCATTACCCTCCGGATGGTGAGGCTTTTGGCAATGCCATAAAAGTTGCAAAGCTTCTGTAACATCACGCTGTTGCAGTTGCACCCCGATCACTGTGAATCTCACACCTAACATTGAAACTTAGAGGTGACCAAGTTTCCATTGCTGAGGAAGCCCACAGGAAATTCCAAGTTGTCCTCTGGGAACACAATGAGTCACTCTCTCTCTGGTTTGGCATGTGACATTTATTCTTTAGAGATGTGTTCGGGGCATAGTGTGAATCCTTCAAAATTCCTATACTGAACCAAAGATACAATAACTGTTTAACTCAAGAGTAAACACCATGAGAAGGACACTTCCTGCTTCTGGAAAAGGAGGAATTCAAAGTATATTTGTTGAAAAAGATAATGCTGTTTTATTAACCCGAATAGGTATGTACATTATGGACCTGTTAGGCATTCATCATTAAGAATAGAACTCCTGTATTTTGATTGAATAATGTGACATATTTGGTACTTTCACTCATAAGAGTTTTTTTCCTCATTTATCCAATGTTGATGTCCACATTCATCGCTCAGACTGCTATCTGGTTGAGCAGATGGCCCACCAAGTATTGGATGCCCCTGATTTTCATCCTTATTGTTGCAAAATTGAATGAATCTATTCCAGCAGATAACAAATGGTGAACGTGAAAATTAACTCCAACAAATTTTTAAGGGCATAGTTTTAAGGTGAGAGGAGAAAGATTTAAAAAAGCTATGAGGGGCAATACTTTTACACACAGAGTAGTTAATGTGTGGAATGAACTTCGAGAGGAAGTGGTGAACATGGGTACAGTTACAACGTTTAAAAGACATTTAGAGAAGTACCTGAACAAGAAATATTTGGAAGTTTGTGGGCCAAGTATAAACAAGCGGGACTAGTTTAGTTTGGGATTATGGTCGGCATGACTGGCTGGACCAAAGGGTCAATATGACTTTATGACTCTCTAAATTGTCATTGGCCAACCTCGAGATAAACACGAGATAACAAGCATGGGGCTGGATGAACACAGCAGGTCAAGCAGCATCATAGGAGCAGGAAAACTTGATGTTTCGGGCCGAGACCCTTCATCAGAAATGGGAGAGGGGAAGAGGGTTCTGAAATAAATAGGGAGAGAGGGGGAGGCGGATACAGATGGATAGAGGAGAGGATAGGTGGAGAGGAGGCAGACAAGTCGAAGAGGCGGGGATGGAGCCAGTAAAGGTGAGTGTAGGTAGGGGGGTAGGGAGGAGATAGGTCAGTCCAGGGAGGACGGACAGGTCAAGGGGGCAGGATGATGTTTGTAGATAGGAGATGGGGGTGTGGCTTGAGGTGGGAGGAGGGGATAGGTGAGAGGAAAAACAGGTTAGGGAGGTGGAGATGAGCTGGGCTGGTTTTGGGATGCGGTTGGGGGAGGGGAGATTTTGAAGCTTGTGAAATCCACATTGATACCATTGGGCTGCAGGGTTCCCAGGCTGAATATGATTTGCTGTTCCTGCAGCCTTCAGGTGGCATCACTGTGGCATTGCAGGAGGCCCAGGATGGACATGTCATCTGAGGAATGGGAGGGGGAGTTGAAATGGTTCGCGACTGGGAGGTGCAGTTGTTTGTTGCGAACTGAGCGCAGGTGTTCTGCAAAGCGGTCCCCAAGCCTCCGCTTGGTTTCCCCGATGTAGAGGAAGCCACAACGGGTACAGCGGATGCAGTATACCACATTGGCAGATGTGCAGGTGAACATCTGCCTGATGTGGAAAGTCTTCTTGGGGCCTGGGATTGGGGTGAGGGAGGAGGTGTGGGGGCAGGTGTAGCACTTCCTGCGGTTACAGGGAAAAGTGCCGGGTGTGGTGGGGCTGGAGGGGAGTGTGGAGCGGATAAGGGAGTCATGGAGGGAGTGGTCCCTCGGGAAGGCAGATAAGGGTGGGGAGGGAAAAATGTCTTTGGTGGTGGGGTCTGATTGCAGATGGCGGAAGTGTCGGAGGATGATGCGTTGGATCCGGAGGTTGGTGGGGTGGTATGTGAGGATGAGGGGGATTCTTTTTTGGTTATTATTGCGGGGACGGGGCGTGAGGGATGTGTTCCGGGAGATTCGGGAGACACGGTTGAGGGCGTTCTCGACCACTGTGGGGGGGAAGTTGCGGTCCTTGAAGAATGAGGACATTTGAGAGGTATGGGAGTGGAATGTCTCATCCTGGGAGGAGATGCGGCGGAGGCGAAGGAATTGGGAATAGGGGATGGCATTTTTTCAGGAAGGTGGGTGGGAGGTGGTGTATTCCAGGTAGCTGTGGGAGTCAGTGGGCTTGAAATGGACATCGGTTTCTAGGTGGTTGCCCAAGATGGAGACAGAGAGGTCCAGGAAGGAGAGAGAAGTGTTGGAGATGGTCCAGGTGAACTTCAGGTTGGGGTGGAAGATGTTGGTGAAGTGGATGAACTGTTCGAGTTCCTCGTGGGAGCACGAGGCGGCGCTGATGCAGTCATCAATGTAATGGAGGAAGAGGTGGGGTTTAGGGCCAGGGTAGGTACGGAAGACGGATTGTTCCACGTAACCTACAAAGAGGCAGGCATAGCTTGGGCCCTATCTACAAACATCATCCCGCCCCCTTGACCTGTCCGTCCTCCCTGGACTGACCTATCTCCTCCCTACCCCCCTACCTACACTCACCTTTACTGGCTCCATCCCCGCCTCTTCGACTTGTCTGCCTCCTCTCCACCTATCCTCTCCTCTATCTACCTTCCCCCTCTCTCCCTATTTATTTCTGAACCCTCTTCCCCTCCCCCATTTCTGATGAAGGGTCTAGGCCCGAAACGTCAAGTTTTCCTGCTCCTGTGATGCTGCTTGACCTGCTGTGTTCATCCAGCCCCATGTTTTTTATCTCGGATTCTCCAGCATCTACAGCACCTTTTATCTCGAGATAAACACGCTGACTTTAACTGCTCCCATTGCAACATCAGGATGGAGGCTTTGGTATTTGGGTGTTTCAGAAGGAATATCCTGCAACCATGTTAGTGAATCTCTCATTTATCTAATATTAACTACTTACACAATGTACAGGAAAGATTTGAGCAAGACATCTCTGGAACCTTCCACAATGAGGTTTAACTGGAAGCGAACGTCCTGGAGCTAAATTTTGAAGTATACAAAACAAGTTGGACTGTTTATGAGTTTGCAGTTTCTTTTTCTTTTTAGGACTGGAAAAAGTATAGAAAAACAATTGCAAGGATGATGCCACAAGTAGGAAAATAGAAGCAAATAAACTAGGAGCAGGAGTAAGCCATTCAGCCCTTTCAGCCTGCTCCACCATTCAATATGATCATGGCTGATCCTTTATCTCAATTCCGAATTCCACTTTTTCCCATACCCTTTGATGCCTTAAAAATCTATAGGTTAACAACCTCTTCCTTGAATATATCCAGTGACTTGGCCTCACAGTCTTCTTTGGTCAAAAATTCTACAGGTTCACTAACCTTTCAGTGAAGATTTGTTTCCTCATCTCAGTCCAAAATGGTCTCCCCTGTATCCTGAGACTGTGCCGCTGGTTTTAGATTTCCCCAACTGGGGAAAACATCTTCCCTGCATCTAGTCTGTCCAGCCCTGTTAGAATTTTCTATGTGAGAGGTCAGAAAAGATTACACAGGTTAAGGGAACTGCTGAGGTCTTTAAAGTTACGAAGGGTTTTGGTAAGAGAGGATGTGTCCACTTGTGGGGAAGGACAAAACAAGGGTCATAAATATAAGAGTCACCAATAATTATGATATTGAGGGAGAAATCCCTTTACACAATGAATATTTAGAATGTGAGACTCACCACAACATGGGAGTTTTTGGGGTCAATAGCCTACCTTAACTGTAAGATAGATAAGAACATTAGGGAGGAAGGAGCAGAATGGCATGCCAGGAGGGTTAGCTAGTAAGGGATACAATGAGGCTCCTGTGGAACTGAATACCAGTGTACATTAGTTGGGCATCTGCTGTAAATCCACTTCATTCCGATATAATCCTCTCAGCCACCGTCATCTGCAGCGACAGGGCGGCATTGTGTTAATGTGCCATGGTTTACAAACACACATATACGCAGGGTCACCGTGAAACAATGAGTAAATTAGCTTCCCTCACAAGAAGTTTCTCCAAACGCGTAATCAAGTTAAATAAACTGAAAAGAACTGTTTGGCAGCTGTGCTTCTTGGCACGGCGGCTGATTGTATCCAACGAAAACTGGCAAACTAAGAGCCATCACTCTGTAAATTCACCCAGCTTTACATTGGCTGGACATGAGAAACCATTCTGGATGGTGCAATGGCCACATGCAATAAAAGCAGAAAATCAGTGCAAAGATTTTTGAGATTCAACTCCTAGACTGAAACAGGCAAATGCAGACTAAATTCAAACAAAGTCTTGATGTCAGAATAAAATCAAACAATTGAAAATTTCAAAATTCTTTGGGTGCGCTGCTTAATAGATAGGCATTTATTGCCCATCCCTTATTACCCTAGGGAAGGTGCTGGTGAGCTGCCTTCTTGAACCAGTGCAAACCTTGGGGCGTGGAGGCACCTACAGTACCGTGAGGGAGAGAATCCATGATTCAGACACAGTAACAGTGTTGTAGTGGTGATTTAGTTTCATGTTTGGATGATCGTGGTGGTGTTCCCATGCATCTGCAGCCCCTGTTCATCTAATTGGTAAATGTCACAAGTTGGGAAAGCGCTATAAAAATGGCCTTAGTGAGTTACAACATCTCAGCGACAGGGCCCAACCTGATGTGGAATTGCATTGAATCTATACAGAGAAAAAACACATTCAGCTCAGATGTGCTGTGTTAATGTTTATGTTTTGTGTGAACATCTTCATACCCTTCTTCATCAAACACAGCCCACAGGCCAAAATGTGACCCGCCAAGAGGGCCTCTCCAGCTCTTGATGGAGTCTATCAGCAGCAAACATGGAAGAGAAAAGCTTTCTGTGTGGAAGAGCAGCAAGCTGTGCCAATATCCTTAACTTAATTCAACTTGAAGTGTGAACACTGTGAGCAGTGACAAGTCTGCTGCTGATAGGGAGACTGCAAAAAGACAAGATACTTGGGCAGTTTTTAGGACCAAAAAGATCAAAAGATATGGGGAGAAAGCTAGAACAGGGCACTGAGTTGGATGATCAGATATGATCATGTTTAATGGTGGAGTATGCTCAGATACCCAAATGGCCTACTCCTGTGCCTATTTTTTATGTTTCTATGAACCTGGGCAGGTGAGGGCACAAGGCTCCTGTAGGCAAGTAAATCAGCGGAAGTCACCTATGTTGGTGAGCAGGTTGGGGGAAGAGGCAGGAAACAGCTCCAGGCAATGAGATTGTCTCTTCCATACACAGGCCCTGAGCCCCTGAAGGACCTTACTGTGTGTGTGTGTGTGTGTGTGTGTGTGTGTGTGTGTGTGTGTGTGTGT
>JAHRHZ010000042.1:29588018-29610822 GCA_024137785.1 Ginglymostoma cirratum | reverse complement strand
TACTTTCTGATGAAGGGTCTAGGCCCAAAACATCAAGCTTTCCTGCTCCTATGATGCTGCTTGGCCTGCTGTGTTCATCCAGCTCCACACCTTTGTTATGTATGATTCTGTAACTGCTTGCTTGGTGAAGTCAAGAATTACTTCTGCCTGCAATGGGGGCCTTTTTGGGCAGCAGCCTTCTCTTCCTCCACTTCACAAGGCTTCCCTCCCTGTAGCAAGATTAGTTTTATACTCAGGTGACTGAACATTAACAGACTCTATTGAATTTAACTATATACCAGTGAAAGTGAAAGAGGGCATCTCTCTGGGACCCAACAGTCACGGGTTCTGGTTCCACATGATCTGAAGTAAAAACAAACACTGGAGGAAATCAGTATCCACAATATTTTACCTTTATTATCTCTGTTATCTGATGATACTGTGACATCTATGACATAGCTCCTTACACATCAGCACAGTGGCTATTCTGCAGTTAACCCTCCACTCCATACTGTTGCAGCTTCTGTTTGATTTGATGCAGACTTACAGAAACAGCAACAGCACTCTAACAGCACCTTAACATAAGCTACAAGCAACAAAAATAGGAAGACTTGCAATTATGTAACACTTTTCACAACCATGCAATGATCCAATGCACAACCAATGATGCACTTTTGAAATATAACATTTGTTGCATTGTAGAAACCTAGCAGCCAATTTATACACAGCAATCTCCCATACTGCAGCATTGCAGTGATAACCAGATCATCTACTTTTAGTGAGGTTAATGGGGAGTAAACAGTAGCCATGGGAATAGACATAATTTCCAAACTTTTCTTCAAGTCAGTACCCTGCAGTCTTTTACATGCACTTGAGAGGGCAGGCAGATCCATGGCTTGATGTTTCACCTGAAATTTGGCACTTCAAGCATTACAGCGCCCCCTCAGTATTGCATTAGATAGCCAGCCTTGATGTTTGTGCTTAGGTACTGGAGTGAGTCTTGAACCTGCAATCTTCTGACTCAAAGGGGAGAGCATTCCCAATTGAGTTATGGCTAACACCTGCCTTTGCCCTCCCTGAAGGGATACACAAGTTCTACCACCAACAAGCCATGTGCACAATTCCACAAACTTTTCAATAACATAAATAGGGCAACTTTCATGTTGGATGCCTGCAGCTTTAAATAGCAAGGTTCTTTATGCATTTGAATCTGTTCAGCTAAGAATGATGGCATTCTGTATACTCACACAGGCCAAGTTTGAAAAATGCTCATGAAATCAGCTGAAACAGTTGACTGATATTACCATCTGGCCTCTCCTCATTCTTATACTTTACATGTGGCACATCCACACTGGCACCTTACCCAGTATTAGGTGCCATGTGAGATATACTAGAGATGGCCAGGAGCTCAGCCATTGTAAATTTATGCTTTGAGAATTGTGTAATGCCAAGTTTGAGGCCTGTTACTTCTGCTGTAGCATTTCCATTTGCAGAAGACAATAAATTACATCTGATCTGATACAGGTCAAGTTCTGCTGAAGGTTCTAAAGGTCAGTTCATCTCAGACCAACCAAGATCAACCCTCACTGTCCACCTCTGCCCATCTCTCCTTTCCCATATGCCAGTCTGCTGTTTTGCTGATGCGCCACAAGCAGAAGGCATGCCCATTACCCTGCCAACTGGAAGTTAAGATCCGATCTAAGAGAGATTGAATCCCTTCAGAGCTGCAATCTGGCCCATCTCTCCTAAAATATGATTGTGGCTATCTCTCAGCAACTTACCTCTGTGTTCAAAGTCTGAAAGAAGTCTATGTGAAAAAGTCTGGCCCAAGGCACTCTACAGCCATGGAAGAAATTTTGAAGTGCAGTTGCTGCTATATTGTTGGAAAAGTACGGCAGCCAACTTACACATAGCAAAGTCCAAACAGGAATTAGATAATAACCAAATTATCTGCTTTTAGAGATGCTGTTTGAGGGGTAAATATTGGCCAGGACACAGGGTGAACTGCTGCATTCTTCTCCAAAATCTACACGTTAGGTTTGAAGAGGTCCAATCCTAAACGTGTGCTATGACATTATATGTTAATTTTGAAATTCCAGCTTCCCCACTGTCTTGGGGACAATTTTTGGCAGTAGCACAACTCTGAGTGAGAGAGCTCACAACTCAGTGTGTTAATGCTCCACTGAACAGCCTTTATGTTCATCTCTCTGGTCATCTGTCTCATTCTGATTTTAATTAGTTCGGTTGGAACTGTTCAGATCTTGCTCCTAACAGATTGAAGAAGAAGGCAAACTTTTGAGTCACATTGAAAAATGTAGATTTTTAGGTTTGTTCCCTGTTTAATGATTGTTAAATCTACTCAGCATTTTAACAAACATTAAATCTCTGTACCTAATGTTTCCTCTTTTTAGTCCTGTATAGATCTGGTAGTAAGTGTAGTTACAGTGAAATGTGAGTAATATACAGAGCACTGGAAGTCTGCAGGACATGCTATCATTGGACTTGCTTTTTATCCTCTTCCTCCATTTCCATATTTTAAAACTTCTTCCACAATCTGGTAAACTCCTGCGCACTCCGTACCACAGCCAGTTGAAAGGTAGCCAGTTCCACATATCTATCAGTGTCATGTCAATTGACTAATCCTCTTACCCTGTTGATGCCTTCCCTCCTATGTATACGTCCTCATGACAACCTAGCTAAGGTCAATTTCCTGATATATTACTTCTATGCGTATTGCTGAAGAACAGTTGTAAAGCCAGTATTCAGACAGGCTAAGCTTATTTTCATAAATCATACTACAATCTTTATACTCAACATTCCTGAAGGCTTCTTTCCCATTCACAATGTTGAGTTGAAGGTCTGTTTGGTCTCTGCAGTTTTGTACTTGAGACAGAACATGGGACTACAGGGTATTTAGAAAGAGGCATAGAATAACTTAAAGGCAAAGAACTGGATATGAAATCTCAACAGAAATCACTGGACAAGCAGGTCTGGCAGCATTTGTGGGGAGAGAAACAAAACCAAAATTTCAATTTCAATATGACTGGCTCTAAAGAAGAATTGTTTTGGACTTGAAGCCCTACTTCTCTCTCTCTACAGATGCTGCCAGATCTGTTGAATTGCTCCAGCACTTTCAGTTTTCATTTTAACTTGGAATATTTTTCCTCTTTCTGTTGCATAAGGCAGTTAGGATCTGAAACAGCTAACTTCCATTATAAGGTTGACCCACCTCAGGATTTAAAGTACCGCTCCTGGGAGAGCTAAGCAGTCTTCAAAGTGTTAGACCAGTTTTTCATAATTTCCAGTGTGTGCTCCAGGGATCATTTTTACTGTTAATAGTGTGTAGCTGAAGTTGCAATGTTTACTTGTAAGTTGAGCCTGATGTCTGACAAAGTCAGAAGTCACACAAAACCAGGATAACAAGGTGTGGAGCTGGATGAACACAACTGGCCAAGCAGCATCATAGGAACAGGAAACGTTTCGGGCCTAGACCCTTCATCAGAAAATCCACAAAACCAGGTTATAGTTCCACAGGTTTATTTGAAGTCACATACTTTCCGAACTCTGCTCCTTCATTAGGTGAAGACTTAACCTGATGAAGGAGCAGCACTTGGAAAGCTTATGATTTTAAATAAACTTGTTGGACTATAACCTGGTGTTGTGTGACTTCTGACTTTATCCACGACAATCCAACAGGAGCACCTCCACATCATGACTTTTGACAAGACATGCATTTTGTTTCTTAGATGCAATGTAACTAATTATTAGGTAATATGTAATAAAACTGTACTATTTAGTCAAAGTCAGAGTCCGACTTCTGCCTGAGGCATAGTACGAGCGTTGCTCCCCACATGGTATCAGTAGTTCAATTAATATCAGCAAGAAGGATCAGTGTCAGTGAATCCACCTAAGATATCCCAAATAGTTCTGCAGAAATAAGTGTTTACAATATTTTTCATACAACATTTCAATCCAATTGTAACCGTGAAGGCTGTTAGGTCAGTTAACAGCATGTACAAGACAATGGGAGAACGTTTTAAAAGCACACTTAAGTTAGGAGAGTTGGGTGAATTAACTTTGCATTAGCACATCAAAAATTCTTGGGACACAACCTGGCAAAACAGAAAAACATTTGCCTGGAAGTAGATCCTTACTAAGTAAAAGAGACAACAAGGTGTAGAGCTGGATGAACACAGCAGGCCGAGCAGCATCAGAGGAGCAGGAAAGCTGATGTTTCGGGCCTAGACCCTTCTTCAGAAATGGGGAAGGGAAGGGGGATTCTGAAATAAATAGGGAGAGAGGGGGAGGCGGATAGAAGATGGATAGAGGAGAAGATAGGTGCAGAGGAGACAGACAGGTCAAAGAGGCGGGGTTGGAGCCAGTAAAGGTGAATGTAGGTGGGGAGTTAGGGAGGGGATAGGTTGGTCCAGGGAGGACAGTCAGGTCAAGGAGGGCGAAGGAATTGGGAATAGGGGATGGCATTTTTTCAGGAAGGTGGGTGAGAGGAGGTGTACTCTAGGTAGCTGTTTAAGTCGGTAGGCTTGAAATGGATATCGGTTTCCAGGTGGTTGCCAGAGATGGAGACAGAGAGGTCCAGCAAGGAGAGAGAGGTATCGGAGATGGTCCAGGTGAACTTAAGGTTGGGGTGGAAGGTGTTAATGAAGTGGATGAACTGTTCGAGCTCCTTGTGGGAGCACGAGGTGGTGCCGATACAGTCATTGATGTAATGGAGGAAGAGGTGGGGGATAGTGCCAGTGTAGCTGCGGAAGAGGGATGAGGCTGGTAGGTAGGACATGGGGGTGGGGCTTGAGGTGAGAGGAAGGACAGGTTAGGGAGGTGGGGACGAGCTGGGCTGGTTTTGGGATGCGGTCGGGGGAGGGGAGATTTTGAAGCTTGTGAAGTCCACATTGATACGATTGGGCTGCAGGGTTCCCAAGCGAAATATGAGGTGCTGTTTCTGCAACCTTCGGATGGGATCGTTGTGGCACTGCAGGAGGCCCAGGATGGACATGTCATCCAAGGAATGGGAGGGGAATTTGAAATGGTTCGCGATTGGGAGGTGCAGGCGTTTGTCGCGAACCGAATGTAGGTGTTCCACAAAGCAGTCCCCAAGCCTCCGCTTGGTTTCCCCGATGTAGAGGAGGCCACAACGGGAACAGCGGATACAGTATACCACATTAGCAGATGTGCAGGTGAGCATCTGTTTGATGTGGAAGGTCTTCTTGGGGCCTGGGATAGGGGTGAATGGGGAGGTGTAGGGGCAGGTGTAGCACTTCCTACGGTTGCAGGGAAAAGTGCCCGCAGTGGTAGGGCTGGTGGGGAGTGTGGAGTGGACAAGGGAGTCACGGAGAGAGTAGTCCCTCCGGAAAGCAGATAAGGGTGGGGAGGGAAAAATGTCTTTGGTAGTGGCGTCAGATTGTAGATGGTGGAAGTGCCGGAGGATGATGCATTGGATTCGGAGGTTGGTGGGGTGGTACGTGAGGACAAGGGGGATTCTGTTTTGCTTGTTATTGCAGGGAGAGGGTGTGAGGAATGAGTTGCGGGAAATGCGAGAGACACGGTCGAGGGCGTTTTCGACCACTGTGGAGGGGAAGTTGCGGTCCTTGAAAAATGAGGACATCGGGAATGTCTGGGAGTGGAATGCCTCATCTCGATAGCAGATGCGGCGGAGGCGAAGGAATTGGGAATAGGGGATGGCATTTTTGCAGGAAGGTGAGTGAGAGGAGGTGTAGTCTAGGCAGCTGTGTGAGTCGGGAGGCTTGAAATGGATATCGGTTTCCAGGTGGTTGCCAGAGATGGAGACAGAGAGGTCCAGCAAGGAGAGAGAGGTATCGGAGATGGTCCAGATGAACTTAAGGTTGGGGTGGAAGGTGTTAGTGAAGTGGATGAACTGTTCGAGCTCCTTGTGGGAGCACGAGGTGGCACCGATACAGTCATTGATGTAACGGAGGAAGAGGTGGGGGATAGTGCCAGTGTAGCTGTGGAAGAGGGATTGTTCCATGCATCCTACAAAGAGGCAGGCATAGCTTGGGCCCATGTGGGTACCCATGGCCACCCCCTTGTCTGTAGGAAGTTGGAGGAATTGAAAGAGAAGTTGTTAGGGGTGAGGACGAGCTCAGCTGAGCTGATGAGGGTGTCAGTGGAGGGGGATTGGTTGGGCCTCCGGGACAGGAAGAAGCGGAGGGCCTTTCGGCCATCTGCATGGGGAATGCAAGTGTATAGGGACTGGACATCCATGGTAAAGATGAGGTGTTGGGGACCAGGGAATCAGAAGTTTTGGAGGAGGTGGAGGGCGTGGGTGGTGTCACGGACGTAGGTGGGGAGTTCCTGGACCGAGGGGGAGAAAAGGGAGTGGAGATAATTGGAGATAAGTTCAATGGGGCAGGAGCAGGCGGAGACAATGGGTCGACCAGGGCAGTCAGGTTTGTGGATTTTGGGAAGGAGATAGAAACGGGCGGTGTGGGGTTGGGGAACGATGAGGTTGGAGTCTGTGGGTGGGAGATCACCTGAAGTGATGAGATTGTGGATGGTTCGGGAGATGATGTTTTGGTGGTCGGGGGTGGGGTCATGATCAAGGGGGCGGTAGGAGGAGGTGTCAGAGAGTTGGCATCTGGCCTCGGCGACGTAGAGGTCAGTGCGCCATGCTACATATGTGCCTCCCTTGTCCGCTGGTTTTGTGGTGAGGTTGGGATTGGAGCAGAGGGAGCAGAGGGCTGCACGTTCCGTGGGGGAGAGGTTGGAGTGGGTGAGAGGGGTGGAGAGGTTGAGACAATTGATGTCTCGACTACTGAGTAATGTTGTTTGAGGGATAAATATTGAGTATGAAACCATCAGAGCTTGAATTGTGTAATGAAATCTTTTAATACCTTCTGAGCAGGCTGAAGGAATTTTGGTTTAATGTCTCATGCAAGATATCACTGTACCCCTCAGTACTGCACTACAGTATCAATCTTGAGTTTGCATTTAAATCTCTAGAGTGGAGTGTGAATCCGTAAACCTTCTGAATCAGAGAGTGCTGCTAACACAGTACAGATTAAAACCAGTGTTCAGCTCAAAGGTTTTGAGAAGATTTGTAGCTCGGGTTGTGGACGTGGTTGTAGACTTGCTCACTAAGCCGGTGGGTTTGGTTTTAGATGTTTCATCACCCTGCTAGGTAACATGGTCAGTGCACCTCCAGTGAAGTGTTGATATTCTGCCCTCCTTGTTATTTACATGCCTCAGTTTGCTGGGGTGGTTGGCATTACTTCCGGGTCTGTATTTCAGTGGTTTGTATATCAGGTCCAGTTCAATGTGTTTGTTGATGGAGTTCTGTCACTGTGAATTGTACCCGATATACAAACCACTGAAATACAGACCCGGAAGTAATGCCAACCAGCCCAGCAAACTGAGGCATGTAAATAACAAGGAGGGCAGAATATCAACACTTCACTGGAGGTGCACTGACGATGTTACCTAGCAGGGTGACAAAACGTCTGCAACCAAACACATCGGCTCAGTGAGCATGTCTACAATCTCAGCGTTTAACTCCTTCTACATTACCTAACCAAGTGCCACTAGATTGGATATTGAATGTGATAAGGGCAATACACAGGCCAGCTGCAGCAGAGAAGTAACGTGTTTTGGTTACTACTATGAAGGAGATTATCCTTTTCCTATTCTTTCTTTTCTTTACACTATCTCTCATGATAATGGTCACAAGCCTTCTGTTTTAAAACAAAACTAGGATACAAAGGAAAGCAGGCTTAATCATGAGTTGAACTGTTTCAGTACAGCCACAACACTGGCATCTGCTCAATGAAGTGAAAACTTAGCCAGAGATGACTTTCGAGAAAAAGCTGGACAAGTTCTGCCTTCCTCCAAACATGGACAGAAAAGCTGGATTCAAGAGGTGAGAGTGAATGACCGTATTGAGATATACCTTTGACTACTGTGACATTAAGAGCTCTGGGGTAAAATTGAAGTCAGCAGGAATCAGGGAAATCTCTCCACTGGCTTGAATAATTCACGAAGGATTGCTGAAGGCTTATCATCTCAGGCCCAAGATATCGCTGTAAATATGCCTTAGGGTACGGTCCTAGACGAACCATCTTTCGAACATAAGAACTAGGAGCAGGAATAGGCCATCTGGCCCCTCGAGCCTGCCCCGCCATTGAATAAGATCATGGCCGATCTTTTTGAGACTCAGCTCCACTTACCCGCCCACTCACCATAACCCTTAATTCCTTTACTGTTCAAAAATCTATCTAGCCTTGCCTTAAAAACATTCAGCGAGGCAGCTTCAACTACTTCACTGGGCAGGGAATTCCACTGATTCACAACCCTTCGGGTGAAGAAGTTCCTCCTGACCTCAGTCCTACATCTGCTTCCCTTTATTTTGAGGCAATGCCCTCTAGTCCTAGTTTCACCTGCTAGTGGAAACAACTTCCCTGCCTCCACTTTATCTATTCCCTTCATAATCTTATGTTTCTATAAGATCTCCCCTCATTCTTCTGAATTCCAAAGAGTATAATCCCAGCCTACTCAGTCTCTCCTCATAATCCAACCCTCTCAACTCTGGAATCAATCGAGTGAATCTCCTCTGCACCCCCTCCAGTGTTAGTATATCTCTTCTCAGGTAAGGAGACCAAAACTGCACACAATACTCCATGTGTGGCCTCACCAGGACCCTATACAGCTGCAGCATAGCCTCCCTGTTTTTAAACTCCATCCCTCTAGCAATGACAGACAAAATTCCATTTGCCTTTTTAATTACCTGCTGCACCTGCAATCCCACCTTCAGCGATTCATGCACAAGGACACCCAAGTCCCTCTGCACAGCAGTGTGCTGCAATTTTTTACCATTTAAAACATAGTCCATTTTGCTATTATTCCTACCAAAATGGATGACCTCACACTTATCAACATTGTACTCCATCTGCCAGACATTTGCCCACTCACTTAGACTATCTATATCCCTCTGCAGACTTTCAGTGTCTTCTGCTCACTTTGCTCTACCAATCACCTTAGTGTCATCTGCAAATTTTGACATACCACACTTAGTCCCCAACTCCAAATCATCTATGTAAATTGTAAACAATGGTGGTCCCAATACTGATCCCTGAGGCACACCACTAGCCACTGACCACCAACCAGAAAAACACTCATTTACTCCTACTCTTTGCTTTCTACTGGTCAACCAATCCTCTATCCATGCCAATACATTACCTGTAATACCATGCAACTTTATCTTATATAGCAGCCTTTGATGTGGTACTTTGTCAAATGCCTTCCGGAAATCCAGATATACCACATCCACAAGTTCCCCATTGTCCACCATGCAAGTAATGTCCTCAAAGAATTCTACCAAATTAGTTAAAACATGGCCTACCGTTTATGAACCCATGCTGGTTGCTCTTAATGGGTCAATTTATATCTAGATTTCTGCTATTTCTTCCTTAATGATAGATTCAAACATTTTCCCCACTACCGAAGTTATGCTAACTGGCTTATAGTTACCTGCTTTTTGTCTACTTCTTTTTTTAAACAGTGGCATCATATTGGCTGTTTTCCAATCTGCAGGAACCACCCCAGAGTCCAGTGAATTTTGGTAAATAATTACTAGTACATTTGCTATTTCCCCCATCACCTCTTTTAGTACCCTGGGATGCATTTCATCAGGGCCAGGAGACTTGTCTACCTTTAGCCCCATTAGCTTGCCCAGCACTGCCTCCTTAGTGATAATGATTGTTTCTAAGTCCTCACTTGCTATAACCTTCTTGCCATTAGTTTTCGGCATGTTATTTGTGCCTTCCACCGTGAAGACTGACCCGAAATAATCGTTTAATGTCTCGGCTACTTCCTCATTCCCAGGTATTAAATTGGCCTTCTCATCCTCTAAAGGAGCAATGTTTACCTTCGCCACTCGTTTATGATTTACATATTTATAGAAACTTTTGCTACCTGTTTTTATATTCTGAGCTAGTTTACTCTCATAATCTATCTTACTTTTCTTTATAACTTGTTTTGTGGCTTTCTGTTGGCTTTTAAAGATTTCCCAGTCTACAAGTGTCCCACTACTCTTTGCTTTATTGTATGTGTGTTTTTTCAATCTGATACTTTCCTTTATTTCCTTAGACATCCATGGCTGGCTCTCTCTTTTCCTACAGCTCTTCCTTTTCACTGGAATACACTTCTGCTGAGCACTGTGAAAAATTGTTTTGAAAGTCCTCCACTGTTCCTCAATTGACACACCATAAAGCTTTTGCTCCCATTCTACCTTAGCTAACTCCTTCCTCATTCCTTCATAGTCTCCTTTGTTTAAGCACAGGACATAGGTACTGGATTTAACTTTCTCACTCTCCATCTGTATTTTAAATTCGACCATACTGTGATCGCTCCTTCCGAGAGGATCCCTAACTGTGAGATCATTAATTATTCCTGTCTCATTACACAGGACTAGATCTAGGATAGCTTGCTCCCTCATAGGTTCCATTACATATTGTTCAAGGAAATTATCGCAGATGCAGTCTATGAACCCTTCCTCAAGGCTGCCATGACCGACCTGGTTTGACCAATCGATATGTAGATTAAAATCTCCCATGATAATTGCTGTACCATTTTTACATGCATTAGCTATTTCTATGTTTATTGCCTGCCCCATCACTATGTCATTATTTGGTGGCCTATAGACCACACCTATCAGTGACTTCTTCTCCCTGCTATTCCTAATTTCCATCCAAACGGATTCAACATTTTGTTCAGTAGAACCTATATCATCTCTCACTACTGCCCTGATATCATCCTTAAAAATCAGAGCCACTCCACCTCCCTTACCTTCCTGTCTATCCTTCTGAACAGTTTGATACTCCTGGATATTTAACTCTCAGTCATGACCATCCTGTAACCATGTCTCCGTAATGGCCACTAAATCGTACCCATTTGCCATGATTTGCATTGTCAACTCATCCACCTTGTTTTGAATGCTCCGAGCATTCAGATTAAGCGCCCTTATGCCAGTTTTTGCACCTTCTTTTTGGGTCCTATTGAGCTCTTGAGTTCTCCTTCCCTTTAACTTTTTTCCTAATTTTCAATAGAGTTGAAGCTTCCTCGTCACCTGCTAACCTGCTACTTTGCCTTACATTAATTGTTATTCTCCCTCTACGCTCACTTCTCCCTTCTCCCCTACTTACTAGTTTAAAGTCCTCTTAACCACCCTATTTCCCCTTTTCGCCAGAACACTGGACCCGGCCCTGTTCAGGTGGAGTCCATCCCAGCGGTATAGATCCCTCCTGTCCCAGAACTGATGCCAGTGCCCCATGAAAAGGAAACCATCCTTCCCACACCACTCTTTTCGCCACGTGTTTACTTCCCTGATCCTCGCCTCCCTATGTCAATTTGCATGTGGCTCGGGCAGCAATCCAGAGATTATGACCCTTGATGACCTGTTTTTTAATTTTGTTCCTAGCTCTTCATAATCCCAAAACAGGTCTTTTTTCCTAGTCCTGCCTATGTTGTTGGTACCTACGTGGACCACAACAACTGCATCCTCCCCCTCCCTCTCCAGTATCTTCTCAAGCCGGTCAGAGATGTCTCGCACCCTGGCACCGGGCAGGCAACACACCATGTGAGATTCTCTATCCTGCTCGCAGAGGATACTGTCTATCCCCCTGATGATGGAATCCCCTACAACTACAATCTGTCTTTTTGCTCCCCCCCTCTTGAATGGCCTCCTAGAACATGGTGCCATGGTCAGTTGACTCATCCTTCCTGCAGTCCTGCTCCTCATCCATGCAGGGAGCAAGTGCCTCATACCTGTGGGACAAGGTCAAGGGCTGTGGCTCCTGTGTTCCTGTCTGCAAGGTCCCTCTACCTGCCTCACTCGCAGTCACACACTGCTGTCCCTGTTCGCCAATCGAATTAACATTAGTTAATCTATCAGGTGTGACTGCCTCCTGGAACACAGCATCCAGGTATTTCTCCTGCTCCCAGATGTGCTGCAGTGTTTGGAGTTCGGATTCCAGCTCATCAATTTTGAGCCGGAGCTCCTCAAGCAGCCAACACTTGCTGCAGATGTGGTCACTGCCCTTCTCAATGGGATCAGCTAGCTCCCACATCATACAGCTACAACACGTCACCTGGCCTGCCATCTCTACTTCGTTAATTATTTAAAATTAATTAGTTTTTTTCCTAGTTTCGCAGTGTTCGCTGCACCAGTAAGTTTACTCTGTTATATACGCAAACAGACTCTGGCTTTGCCTTCCGAACCACTCCCAATTGATTTGGCTTCTAGGTGACCACCCCAAAAGATAACAAAGAGATGAGGGAAAAAATGCAAATAGCTTACCTGCTCACCACACTTAGTCGTTATTATTAGGTTAGAGGAGGTGGAAGGTGGGAGACACTACGCGTGTAATGTCTCGGGTATTAGTTAACTCCCAAATTTATTGGGTGGAAGCTTATCTTCCCAGGCTGCCCTTGCGCTTTCTCCCAGACTCCTGCCGCTGAAACAACTGATGAAGGAGCAGCACCCTGAAAGCCTGTATTTTCCAATAACCCTGTTGGACTCTGACCTGGTTTGCTGTGATTGCTGACCTTTGCCCTCCCCAGTCCAACACCATGACCTTTCCGCTATTCTATGATCAGAGGTTGGGATGTTCACACAAGATGTTCACACAGAATCGTGTTCGATTCCATTTCTAATTTCTTACATATTGAAACATTACATGCCTGCTTACACTACTTCCAGGCTTGGGCTGATAACAGGCAAGTTACAATCATTTTAGCTCTTGTTCAAAATGAATGTGTCCAAAAGAGAACACCTAATTACTTTCCTTTGATATTTAATGGCATTATCATCATTAAAACCCCTACTATCAATGTCCTGGGGTCACCATTGATCAGAGGATCAATTGGACTAGCCACATAAACACTGTGGCTCCAAGAGCAAGTCAGAGGTTTGATATTCTGCAGTGATGTAAAGAAAAAAGAGACCACAAGACCAGGATTGGTACAACAATCAGATTACAGGATGACCATAAAAGGTAAGTCACATGACAGGTTAGTGAGAGAGATGGTTGGCAGCAAGGAGAAGATCTGTGTGCCACAGCAGCAGACCCCTCGCAGTTAGGGTTTGGAGAAGACCTGGGAAACAGTAGCTGCAGCTAAATTTTGGGATTAGGGCTCAAGAAAATTCCCAGGAGCTGTCTGGAACCTTGAGGTGCTTATAAGAAGCCCCTTTGAGTCAGGTTGTAGACTTGCTCACCGAGCCAATTGGCATCACCCCAGCAAACTGAGGCATATAAATAACAAGCGGGACAGAACACCAACACTTCACCGGAGGCACACTGATGATGTTACCTAGCAGGGTGACAAAATCAAACATACCGGCTCGCTGAGCAAGTCTACAACATCATTCACAACACAGGCTACAAATCTTCTCAAAAACTTTAAGCCTTTGAGTCATTAATATTGTTGTAAAGTTGGGTAGAGTATTTGTGGATTGGAAGGCAGGACGTTAGAATTTGATGTTTGTAAATTGACGGGGCGGGGGGAAGAGTGCATGGTCTCTTCAAAAGATGATGTGTTTTTTTGCTAGGCCTGGAGATTTTAAAAAATGTGCAGGTGCACAGAGGGCTCCCAAAATTGAAAAATTGTATCAAAAGTGTGTGTGGTTAACAATCCAGGCAGTGGTTCCTTTTGTTGTTAAAGTTTGAAAATCAGTCAATTAATTTAAACCAGGCACTTAGAAATTAAAAAACAATTAAATTTCAATCAAATGGTTTTGACAACCCAGGAGAAAAAACCCTATTGTAAGAAATTAATTGGTCATCAAGGGTATTAAAAAAGAGGCCATTTGAAAATCCATGTGACAGCAACTACCATCTGTTAGAGTTAACAACTAGGACATCTCAAGAGAAAATCACTGGCCCTCACAGAATTCCGAAGCTCTCAGAAAACCATTTGACAAAAGGTACAGCAGCATTCTTAGTTAATATTCTTGACACAAAAATTTGACAGAGAAGGGTGCTCCTGACTGAAAAACAACGGAGAAGGCACAGAACATTCCAGAACATATATCCTGGCTGTAATTTCTAGAGATTAAGTTTTAATTTATTTTATTATTATTTTGGTTTATATAAGTGGGATTTGTATTTATTGGAACAGCATACCATTAGAATTTTGTTTTATTCTGGAATAGCTAGTAGTTAAGGGGGAATTTTTCAGTTTGTTAGTAGCTCTGTTCATTTGTTCACTGTTAGATAAATAAATTGTTACTTGTTGATTATAGAGTGACCATCAGGAGTTCATTTAGTTTAACCTCTCCTTTATAACAGGCAGGGTAAATTAAGAGGAATCTTATACCACTTTTCACACTTCCTTTAACAGATTACGAGGTGAGGTGAGCTTCTCTGGGTGTTTTAGTTTGATTATCAGAGGAGGGGACGACCTCTTCTTTGTAACAATATCTAGGTTTGACTATGTTTAGAGTTAAGGAAGCCCACAAGCAAGATGTACTTGATCCAGCTAAGAAATACTGAAACCTGGAGAAACCAGGGGTAGTGTTTGCTTAGTGGGGCTGGCTATCTGTGAAAAAGGCTAGAAATTTGCCCCTGAGTAGATGTCTGAGTGCCATCTGAAGAATCCAGGGGAATGCAGTCCCAGGAAAGGAGAGTGAACTGCCAGATCATGAACCATCACTGAGGCAGTCAGTGATGGAATAACTTTAAAAGGAGCTCTAAAGCCAAGTCTTTGAAAGTAGAGAACTGTAAAGTTTTCATGAGATCTGGTGGTCCAAGCTTCAATGTTTGCTGAGAAATTTGTGGGAACTGTCTTGACTGCATTTGCTCCTTGATCTGCTCTGTACATGTTCAACCACAGTTTGCCTACGGTCCACATTTGCCTCATGGTAATTTTGCATGTCAGAGTATAAGTTGTATGTTTTTGCATAATAAAGGTCATTATTGTTTGTTCAAAACCATGGATCTTTAGACTTTATTCTCTTGGTAAGTACTTGGGATCTCAAACTATTCCTGCTTTAAGCAAAGAAACTTTTAGTTCTTAGACAGACCATAACATAAACTTGATGGTCTGATCAGGGATCATATCAATCATCTGAAAGATGCACTGTGGCAACGCATCAAAACTCCTTTAACAGTAGCTCCCAGCATCAAAACTTTTACCACCTAGAAGAACAAGAAGAGCAGGTACATGGGAATAAAGGTTCCCCTCTAAAAGACACACCATCCTCTCTTGGAATGATATGAACATTCCTTCAACATCAGTGAATCAAAATCCTGGACCTCTAAACCTAACAGCACTTTGAGAATACATTCACCATGCAGGTTTCAGGAGATCCAGGAGACTACCATCCCCACCTTCATCTTTTCAATGACAAAAGAAATGCACAACAAATTCTGACCTTGCCAGCACCATGTATGAATTTTTTTTTTATTAAGAACTGAACGAGTTAGATTAAGGTGGAAGGACAACGATAAAAAGCAAAGAACAAAATCTGAATTGGTAAACTAACCCAAGATTTCAAAACATGAAGAATAGTTAATGCCTTTCCAACAAGGAGTTAGCTCATCAGTGACATTAATAGTGAAAAGATATTTGAAGGCATTTTATTGAGTCCTGCTATTAAGCGTCGTGGACCAGAAATTACTTCCACCTTTAAAAGCCAATACTGCATACCTATCTTTTCATGAATGTAAGACAAGAACAAATACATTTAATTTTTCAATATCGCCATTACTATAGCAAAAGAAGGGATCTCATGCAACCATACTAAGCATTTCATTACTACATTGGCAACAACAATTTTTAGCCTCCATAGATCATACACATCATAACATGAATTGGATCATCTCTTACAAACGACTGCAAGTTTTTTGGGAAAGTAACTGAGATGATCTGCATTGACAGTTGGAACACAGGTATACTTCCCGTAGAAGTTATTTAGTCAGATTTTAAAAGAACTTTAACATGAGCTTAGTAAAGAAGTGGAATTGATAAGGGATTGTCTGTTAGTGACAAACCCTAAGGCTGATGGATTCTCCATATCAGCTAGGAAGACAGGTGTACTAACATCAGCATCCTTGAAGCATCCAATATTAGCAGCATCAAGGCCAGGATTATCCAAACCCAACTCTGCTGAGCAGTCATGGGTTGGGATACTTGAGTTCCAACTGTCAATGTAGATCATCTTCACTCAGCTCGAGAAGGGCACTCGAATGAGAGGGGGACAAAGGAAGTCTTGAAAAACTGAAGGTTCCCCTCAATAAATGCAGCATAGATGTCAATGCATGGGAGACCATTGTTCAGAAGAAACCAACGTGGAGGAAGCTCCTGCATGAAGGAGCACCATTTATTGAGAACACCAGTTGACAAGAGGAGGTATTGAGAAAGGAATTGCAGAAATAAATAACAGCAATTTCAAGGCCAAGAATCAATTCCACCTCCCAGCAGACTTACCAAATATGTTGTCAGATTTGTGACTCTAGGATCAGGATCAGCACCCACAGAACACATGATCAGCAACATGGAATTTCCTTGGTGGACAATCATACTGTTTAGAGAGTAATTGCTGACAATAACAATTAGCAACAAAGCACCAAGGATGGAAAATATTGTCCCCGAGAAATAAGAGTTGTGGTTCATAGAACTTGCGAATGGTATGTGAGAGTTGGAGCATAATTAAGTTTCCCAATTCCAATAGAATGAGTATGGATCATTTTCAAATTGATTCAAACCAGTTGTAAAGATGGGTTGAGATACAGTGGATGGAGTTTATTATTGGAAAAATGCAACTTGGTAAATGTAGGAGAAGGTAATAGTAAACATTTACATTACATGAAAAGGTACCCAGAAGTGAAGAGGAGAAGCATTTCAGGTTGATGGTTGATGATATTGTGTTATATAGTGTGAAACTTATTAACCTGCTCAATATAATACACAAATGAAGCATATTAAATAACAAATCAAAACATTTTGCATAAACTCCACAAATTAACAGTGAATATGGGATGTACTTTTGGATACTAATTCCGAAAAAAGATATTAATGTGTTAAAGACTTTCAGAGAAAGTTGACCAGGTTTTAAGGGGCTAATTTATAAGGAAGCACTCACACGACTAAAGAAAGATTCTTTGGAGAACAGACTGCAGGAGAAATTGATTACATGTTTAAAATAGCAAAACAATGACCAAAGGACACAAAGTGAAAATTCACAAAGTCCAAGTTAGGTTTATGGAAGTGATAAGGAGTCAATAAGCACAGAACTGGATTTAATAGGCTTTAAACATTATAGCAATATTGGTGAGGCAGCCTATTGTTCCAAATAGACAACAGAAAGAACTTAAGCTCCAATTTTTACTTGGATTGATTGTGCAACATGGAAGGAGCAGGTTCTCTCTGACTCATTGACATAAAGCTCAGGCCATGTTAGCTCTCTGTCATCACTAGCATAGTTCACATACTAGTGTCCCCAACCCAGCAGAAATTTGACTGGGAGAAAGACTGCTATCAGGGACTGACAAAGACAATCCCCAGGCAGGACGTTGGGGCAGTCGGTGGAGAAAGTGGGGGAAGATGTGAAAGCTGCTCAGAAGACAACTGTCGGGAAGCCTTTGAAAGAACAGATCCATAATTTATTTTAGGTCCAGAGGGAATTGCATCAGAATTAAGTGGGTCGGGGGGATGTGTGGGGTGGGAGTTTACCTTAAGACTGAGATGAGGAAGAATTTCTTTTCTGAGATTGAAGAGTCTTTGTAGCTCCTTGCCACAGAGAGCAGTGGAGCAGAGTCCTTGTGTATATTTAATATATGAGATCAATAACTTTTTGATCAGTGAGGAATCAAGGGTGATGGGGAAAAGGCATGAAAGTGGATGTGAGGAACGTGTCGGATCAGCTATGCACCTAATGAATGTGGAGCAGGTTCAAGGGGCTGAATGGTCTTTTCCTATTCCTATTTCTAATGGTCTTATAGTTGGTAATTCAATTAGATAAGAAAATCACAAGATAGCCTGGCATTCTATCTTAAAGTCAAAAAATTATTAAGGCTAATCCTGTTCAATGTTGTTCAATGGAGTTTGGAAACATGACTGGCAACAGTGCTGGAGCAATAATAATATTGGGCAGAATCTTCGGCTTCTAGTGATGGTAAGCTTGAAGATGAAAGAGCACTTAATGTATTGTGGCACATCCAGCTGCCTTGCTGTCTCTGCCAGAATTAAGTTCTGGGTAAGAAGGCACATGGTCAACCTTCCTTCTCCCAGGTCAACTGAGACCCTAGATGAGCCAGTTAAAGACTATGTGAAGGTCTTAGGCCACCATCAATGGGGTTAACCCAGCTGCAGACAGGGCCTGTCACCATGCGGTAATCTCATTGGCTGCTATTCGGGGAGCAGATTGTTAACTCCCAGTCGCGAACCATTTCAACTCCCCCTCCCATTCCTCAGATGACATGTCCATCCTGGGCCTCCTGCAATGCCACAGTGATGCCACTCGAAGGCTGCAGGAACAGCAAATCATATTCAGCCTGGGAACCCTGCAGCCCAATGGCATCAATGTGGATTTCACAAGCTTCAAAATCTCCCCTCCCCCATACGCATCCCAAAACCAGCCCAGCTCATCTCCACCTCCCGAAACTGTTTTTCCTTTCACCTATCCCCTCCTCCCACCTCAAGCCACACCCCCATCTCCTATCTACTAACATCATCCCGCCCCCTTGACCTGTCCGTCCTCCCTAGACTGACCTATCTCCTCCCTACCCCCCCACCTACACTCAGCTTTACTGGCTCCATCCCTGCCTCTTCGACTTGTCTGCCTCCTCTCCACCTATCCTCTCCTCTATCCATCCTCTATCCGCCTCCCCCTCTCTCCCTATTTATTTCAGAAGCCTCTTCCCCTCTCCCATTTCTGATGAAGGGTCTAGGCCCGAAACGTCAAGTTTTCCTGCTCCTATGATGCTGCTTGACCTGCTGTGTTCATCCAGCCCCATGCTTGTTATATCGGATTCTCCAGCATCTGCAGTACTTTTTATCTCAGTTAACCACCGCTTGATCAAAAAACTGGATCTCAAATGGAGTAGGATGCAGAGCTGTTGTCACGCTCTTCTGTCCTTGCTTCCAAACTCAGTGGACCCCCTCTTCCTGTGACCCTGTATCCGAGACACCGTCCCCAACTACATCATTTAATCTTGTCCTGGGTGGACCCTGTATGAATGTGACTTCAGTAGGTACTTTTCCACCAGCGGCCATTATCTTACTGTTTCACCACATTTCACTGTGAATCTCAAAATTAAAACAGAAGGCACAGATGAAATTCGGAATACTTAAATGATAGATTTATGCTAAACTTTCTAGAAAAAGTTGGGTCAAATCCATTGTGATGCAAATGCATTTTGAAAAGTGTGGTGAGACTTAGTAAGTGTTAAATAACCTCTCTGGCAATGAAAATTGATATTTGTTTAAGTGTTGGGTCTCATTCATTCAAAAGTGAATTATTTTTGGAGATAGTTTCAAAAAGTTGAAAACTTAAAAATTAAACAAAGTGGCTTTGTTAACTTTTTTCCTATATGTCTCCTTCATCTCACTGTCTAAGTCCCAATATTCTTTGCCTCTCAATTTCAGTTTTTCTGTTCGATTTGACATTGAATGAACAAATCAAGCATACAGCTCCCAGTTTAGACTTGACACACCTCATCAGAGGTGCAACAATTTGTCTGGTGAAGATTCAAGGCTGTGTGCCTCTGCTCACACAGATCCCAGATTTGTTACAGATTGTACTGAGAATAGTTTTTAATCATCATCAGTTCCAAGTGGAAATACCTATTGGAGGTCTGTGGGCAATTGTAAGTGCGATGAATAGCGGCACTGTTTGTTCTCTGCTGACCATAAAAGCTGGCCCTTATAATTCAGAAACATGCACAAGCAGTTTGCCAAGAAACCTGATTCACAGATAAGAATTATGCTTGGACTTGGATTAGTTTATAAAGTGCGGCAATATAGAAGTTATTAGAATCTGTAACTATATGCCAGTCATGAGGTTAAACTTGACAATGAATAATTGGGAAATGTTTCACATTCATGGCTTAGGCAAGAAAAGATCAAGTCAACCAGCAAAGTTTGTGGTTATATGAGCTTGGGCATTAGATGGAAGTACAACAGTGCTATACATTACAATAAATGCCTTACGATATCAACTTACTAGAGGATATTGGGAACAATTAGCTTTCTTCTCCAGTGTCATAAACTTCATTCCAGTAACGTCATGAAGAGAAATTGTGCTAACGTTATAGGAAGAGAAATCTGCATGAGTTGCCTCCTCCCAAGCTGCAAAGGTTAATCTTAACCAATTTCAGAGCATTCAAAACCCGCAGAATATTGAATTCATTGGGTGCAGCAGAAGAATGGCTCATGATAGAGGAATGATTCTGAAATTGAAAGTGCCACATCTAACCCAGAGTAAGATCCCAATGATGATGGCACAGCCAAAATGACTGAAAGAACTTGATGAACTCTGTGTCGGATGTCAAAGGCAGTGAATATTATGGTGTTTAGAATGTTTTGATTGTGGTACAAACTAGCTGTGCAGAATTATTAAACAAAATAAAATGTGACACATTGGGCATGGTTTCTGTTGGCTAAGACTAAGTTGCGTTGAGGTTTTTGAAGATATTTCTACTGTGAGGCATAATAAGTTTTCCTGCCATGTCTTATCAAACTTGCTTCATTAAAACTACCCCATCCCTATTGGGTCCGTCACTTCCAAATCTGACCTCATCGTACCATGTACAGTTCCCAGAATGACTCACCACTCCATAAGATGTAGGGGCAGAATTAGGCCATTCAGCCCATTGAGTCTGTTCTGCTATTCGATCATGGTTGATATGTTTCTTCACTCTATTCTTCTGTTTTCTCCCTGTAACCATGGATCCACTTACCAATCAAGAACACATCTATTTCTGTCTTAAAGACACTCAATGACTTGGCCTCAACAGCCTTCTTTGGGCAATGAATTCCACAGGTTAATGAGCCTCCTGCTGAAGATTCTTCCTCATCTCAGTTGTAAAGGGTTGCCCCTTCACTCTGAAGTTATGCCTTTGGGTTCTAGTCCCTCCTACTAGTGGAAACATCTCCTCCACGTCCACTACCTTTGCACTGAAGTGGCTCCCCTAGAAGCCCCCTCTGAGAATTGTGAGGATGACAATACTGAAACAAAAGATCCACTCGCCGAAGTGCAGAGGCACAGCCATGCTCACTGAGCTCACGCTGATTGGGCTCCTGACTGTAGCCATGGTATAGGAAGCTGCCCTTGACTTACTGTGCCGAAACCCCCTGACTAACAGGTACCTCCATGAATTTTGGTGAGGACTGAAGACAATGAAATATGGCTGTTCACTTGTTACTCAGTAACAGGTTCATGAAGCATGTATGAAATCAACATAGCACACTGCTCTACAGCAAGATGTAAACACCCTTGACTGAGGACTGATGACCAGCAAGGCAAGCCCTTGGTTGTGTAACTGTGCTAACCGATATGACAAGGCAAGAATGGTACGACCATGCAAGTAAGCACTAAGTAAGCAAGGGCTAAGAGAGTAAATGAGCAGCCCTGAGACAACATCCAGTTCAGTCCTTCAGCTGAGTGTGTGTTCATGCACAGAAGGTCTCCCTGCTGCAGCCTTTCAATGCTAGTTGTCTGTGCACCCTGCAGTGCTGAGTGCCCTATCTGCGTGTTGGTGAGATGCCATGATGGTCATGAGGAGCTGGCAAGCTGATGCCAATGCCTGTGGATGAGGGGTGCATGTGGCTGGCATCCGTGGATTGTGCACTGAGTTGTACTTTGGTCATTTGCAACATAGAGGTCCTTGTGAGCAAGCAGCGAGCTGAATCTGCCAGACTCCGATTTCCACATCAAGATTTCCAAAATGTATGGTTCATTTGATGTGTTTGATAAGATAAGAAATTAAATTTTAATGAGGTGAGTTGGTCTGTAAACAAAGTTTTCTAATAAGCACAATTCCCTGAAGTGGCAACTCGCCATTGCCCTGTGGGAAACTCACTATGCTGCTTGTCTAAAGTATAAAAGATGGAATGAGATACTCCTGATATTGAGTAGACTTTGTTAGACTTCTCACCCAATTCTGTCACAAATTTCACCATAGACCATGTTGCTCGGGTCAGATTTCACCCATTGATTTAATTGGAGTTACTTGTCATGTGGGGTTGATTAGCTGAGATGACTAGAGTGTAGTTTAGAATAAAGCCAAGAGTGCTAGGTCAATCCCTGTCCCAACTGTGGTAGTTCATGGAGGTCTTACCTCCTGACTTTACCCCACACTTTAGGAACGGTTACTTTCAAGCTACATACATTGCTGAGGCCAGGCGCCAACTCTCTGACACCTCCTCCTACCGCCCCCTGGATCATGACCCCACCCCCGACCACCAAAACATCATCTCCCAAACCATCCACAACCTCATCACCTCAGGTGACCGCCCACCCACCGCCTCCAACCTCATCGTTCCCCAACCCCGCACCGCCCGCTTCTATCTCCTTCCCAAAATCCACAAACCTGAATGCCCTGGTTGACCCATTGTCTCCGCCTGCTCCTGCCCCACTGAACTCATCTCCACCTACCTAGACTCCATTTTCACCCCCTTGGTCCAGGAACTCCCTACTTACGTCCGTGACACCACCCATGCCCTCCACCTCCTCCAGAACTTCCAATTCCCCGGTCCCCAACACCTCATTTTTACTATGGACGTCCAGTCCCTATACACCTGTATTCCCCATGCAGATGGCCTAAAGGCCCTCCGCTTCTTCCTGTCCCGCAGAACTGAC
>JAHRHZ010000042.1:29575343-29587618 GCA_024137785.1 Ginglymostoma cirratum | reverse complement strand
ATCCATCCTCTATCCGCCTCCCCCTCTCTCCCTATTTATTTCAGAACCCTCTTCCCCTCCCCCATTTCTGATGAAGGGTCTCGGCCCGAAACGTCAAGCTTTCCTGCTCCTACGATGCTGCTTGGCCTGCTGTGTTCATCCAGCCCCACACCTTGTTATTACATATAATCAGTTGTCTCTTTCTAAGCGACAGTGATGCTTGTGGTCCTTTGCAGACTATGACTCCTTCCATTGTAATTAGTATTTTTCATTCTCATTTCAAAACAGTGACCTCCTACCCAATACCAGGATTTACATTCTACACCGAGTGCGTAATCACCCACTGTTTTTAGAAGAGCTTTTCAAATCTTCTAAAAGTCGATTTATATACACTCCAGAACCCTAGGCCAATGTTCTGGGGACATTAGTTTGAATCCCACAGTGGCAGATGATGAAACATGGATTCAATTAAAAAAACTCTGGAATAAAAACAAAAGCTAGATTCATTGTTGATCATGTAACTAATGTAGATTGTCGTAAACACCTGTCTAGATCACTAATGTCTTTTAGGGAAGGGAATCTGCCATCCTTTCCCAGTCTGGTCTACATGTGACCCCAAGGCACATAGCTATGCAGTTGATTCTCAACTGTTCTCTGAACAATTAATGATGAGCAATAAATGCTGGCCTAGCCAGCGGTGCTCACATCACACGGATGAATGAGAAAATAAAACTAGGTTCTTTGTTTTTGCATGAGGGAAAGGGCGCACAGAAGGAATAAGAATCCCAAATCAGTCGTAATCTTGGGAGAAATGGAATTGACCCAAAATTTCTTTGTTTGTTTCATATCTTCACACCATAACAGCTTGATGATTAACCTGTTTAGCAATGCCATGAATGCTCCCGCGGTGGGAAATGGAACTTGAAACTGAAGCTGCTGATTCAAAGGCAGGGGCGCTGTCAGTTGAGCCAAAAGATATCCTCTCCTTCACTTTTTTGTAGATGTCTTTCTGCTCATGATGGCTGTATTAAATTTCATGGCTATGACTTTGAGTGGTGAGTCTTGGTAATGCAGACCACAAAACTCGGTCAACTTTATATTCACTCTGGATGAATCTTAGGTTGCTTTTGGCTGAGTCTGAGTTGCATCAGGTTTTTTGAAGAGATTTTTGCCAAAAGGCCCAGTGTGTTTACTGGACCTTGAGCATCATTAATAAGTGACTCCAGCCCCATCATATCGTAAGGCATTCCTGGAACAACTCACCACTCAACGATATCCTGGAATACACTGGCATCTCTTGCACCTGTGTCATATTTAAAAGATCACCATGCAAGTGAACAATCGCAGTCAGTCTGGATTCCTGCACAGCTCTTGACATTTTCCTGAGCGTGGCAAATTAGAGGAAATTGTGGCACCATTTAAATGGCAAGGGCCTGGAGACCTGCAAAAGTGGTATTTTCTCTAACCCCAGGACCAGCATTGGAGTTTTCCATGCAGGTAAAGGCAATCTTATCCATCGGGAAGACTGCTCAACATGGCAGTAAGAAGATCTATGCCCTTCTCCAATGTAAATTGTGCCATCATCTCTCTGATGCCTCCCATTCACTCTTATATCTGCTACAGTACCCAGCTTTCATCAAGACTCATTCTCTACCACTCTCACAATTGCCTGCAGCATCTTCCCTTACTTGCTCTCACCCACTTCAACCCAAGACCACTCTCCCTTCATACCCTCTGCGTTGCCCACTCACACAGGGCACCTCCCAACCTCCACCAAACAAAACAGCTGTGCCAATACTTTCAATTCCCTTCATTTTGCCTCCCTGTCATTCTAGGTAAAAAACAAGTAAAGGAGAAGAAGGGCTGAAAACAGGTGATGAGCTGCCTGACATTTGGCCCCTCAACCTAACTCTGACCTCCCTGAGTGGCTGACTGGCCAAGTCCAAACCCCAGGACTGGTTTTGGAGACTGCTCTTGACTTACAGTGCCAGGACCCCCTGAACAATGGCTACTTGCTTGGCTTGAATAAAGGCCACTGACAACCATGACCAACTCCTGGCCTTTGTTTCTGTAACCAATAACATGGCAAGACAGAAATAATATGAGCGTGCTTTTTCTGGCTGAGGAGACAAAGTGTGAAAAGGCAAGGCAATGCGAGGTAGGGATGCTGCAAACACCCAGGTAGTGAATGAGTGCTATGACATCATTTGAAGATGATACCGCCTGGTCCAGTCCATGAGCTGGGTGTCTCTGAGTGGACCTGCAGCATTAAAGTGAAGTTATATCAGACTCAAATCTTTAACACTTTTTTTTCTCTCTACAGATGCTGGCAGACCTACTGAGTTTCTCCAGTACTTACCGTGTTCGTTTCAGATTTCCAACGTCTGTAGTGTTTTGCTTTTATTTTCTTCACAGCTGTTGCCTTGTCAATATTATTTTGAAGATGGGCCACTGTTTCTTCTGAGCTTGGCTTTTACAGAAGTTCAGGGTCTGAGAACCGGTTTCAGTCACATGATCAAAACATTGCTCAACAATGGAAGGTAAATGGTGGTCCTTCACACTTAACTGTTCTTGTTAGATTTCCTTTGTTATGTTGCAAACCTAGAGACATAAAGTCTAAGGGTCCATTGACTCTATGCTTTGTGGTAAGCTTCCAACAATGGCAGCCGTAAGCTCCACAAAGGATTACTGTTTCGGCATGTCTATTCAAGGGGCAGACTGTCACTCAGTACAATTCAGTTTAGAACTTTCCAGATGCTTGATCATCTGAGTTGAAGTTGCAAAAGTCGCCTGATCTGTGCCACCTATCCCTGCACCGCCATCAGCCATCTTAAAGGTTCATCAGCGTATATTTTTTAAATAAATAAAAGCAGTTCCAGAAACTTCCGTACGAACATAGCGAAATTTAAAGTCACAAACATGACATATCTTTGACTGTTGAACAAACATGTGAAAATAGCAGGTAAGAGATTAGTTGGTTCATCAGGATGCAACCCTCTTTATTTTTGGAGATTGTTTTGCTGATCAAGATTTGAAATGTTAGCAAAGTAAAATCCCATTCAAGTGCTCACGATCAGCATCAACAGTCCCTAGGTCAAGTGCAGCACAGTCACTGGCAAAATAGAGATCCTCCAGCTGTAGTCTAACCTTTGAAGAGTACCTGTACTGCACAAGAGTGGCATTTTTATTTCCTGCAGAAACCATCACTACTCCTTCTCAAATGTTACAAGCTTAGTGAAGATTAATGAGATGAACTCTTTTTCATTTGATGTGGAATTGAGATTAGTTGAACTAATCTCCTTTAGGAACAGTGAGAGAAGGGAATTATTCATCCCAATTCAACAACGTAGGCAGATCAGAACAGAAAGTTACCCTTTCACTGACAACATAAGCTTCCCGAACTGTAGTCCTTACCAGCATTATCATTCTGGCAGCTCCAAAATATTAACCCTTCAGAACATTGACAAACAGTAGGGATATTCTTCACGAGATAGTTTAAGCGTGAAGAGGTGAAGAAGAGGGTAACACTGGGTTTTCAGCTGAAACACCAGCTTAGCCAACACTTAACAGAAGACACAGAAGTGTATGAGATAACAAGGTGTGGAGCTGGATGAACACAGCAGGCCAAGCAGCATCATAGGAGCAGGAAAGCTTGAGGTTTCGGGCCTAGACCCTTCATCCGAAGGGTCAAGCTCAAGCTTTCCTGCTCCTATGATGCTGCTTGGCCTGCTGTGTTCATCCAGCTCCACACCTTGTTATCTCAGACTCTCCAGCATCTGCAGTACCTATTATCACAGGAGTGTATGAGTTGGGAGATCATGGTGTAGCTGTACAGGACATTGATTAGGTCACATTTGGAATACTGCATTCAATTCTGGTCTCCCTACTATAGGAAAGATGTTATGAAACTTGAAACATTTCAGAAAAAAATTACAAGGCTGTTGCCAGGGTTGGACGGTTTGAGATATAGGGAGAGGCTGATTAGGCTGCGGCTATTTTCCCTGGAGCACAGGAGGCTGACGGGTGATCTTATAGAAGCTTATAAAATCATGAGGGGTATGGATAGGATGAATAGTCAAGGTCTTTTCCCCAGCGTAGGGGAGTCCAAAACTAGATGGCATAGGTTTAAGGTGAGAGGGGAAAGATTTAAAAGGGACCTAAGGGGTGACTTTATCACACAATCGGTGTCGCGTGTATGGAACAAGCTGCCAGAGGACAATGGTGGAGGCTGGTACAATTAGAACATTTAAAAGGTATCTGGATGGGTGCATGACCAGGAATAGCATAGAGGGATGTGGGCCAAATGCTAGCAAATGGGACTAGATTAATTTAGAATATTTGAATGGCATGGACGGGTTAGATTGAAGGGTTTGTTTCCGTGCTGTACAACCCTATGACTCTATGAGATCAGCTTTAGAAACAACCACCCAAAGGCTTGTTAAATATACAATTGCCACTTAAAATGTTGGTGTTCGTTAAAGCAGCTACACATCATTTTGGTGTCAAGTACATCTACTAATAATGTCTCAGAACATGGCCTAATTTTATGGGAGTAAACAAAGCATAGAGTTTGATTTCAAGTATTGTTTAAAGGGTATTCACCATTTTGTTGTCATTGCAAATGCAGAGAGAAAAAACCAGTAGAAATACTGGGAAATGAATGTGCTGGTCATACTGGAGCACTGTTCTAAGGTACACAAGACTAGTCTGACCAATGTGTGTCATTTGCAGATTTCACTGGTTTTTCCTTCTTGCGTGGGAGCAGTGAGAGGGTCTTCAAAGCACATTGAGAGATACTTACTCAAGAGTTTGCTGACACTTAAATACTAATTGTCTGAAAACTTCACATTGAAAGAGTAAGTGTTTCGCTACTCTATCTTAATGGACACCTTATAGGAGTTACTAGGTGAAGGGGGTTGTCACCATTTCATAACAGGATTCCTCTGGATTAGGAGTGGGAGGAAGACATGAGGCAGAACCATCTGACTGCTGCAGGAGAAAGGACAGAAGGACAAGGAGGATGAAATGTGGGTACTGGGACTTCCTTCTCCTCTCGACTTCTCTACCAGGATGTCCAGAGCAACATCTGAGGACCTATGCTCCCTCTCCCTCAGTCCCTGAGCCATCCTGCAATGAACCAATCTGTGTCAACCAAAGCAGTTCACACTTTCACTGGAAGTCAGTACAAGGAGCCCACAGAACCTGCTCCAAATTGCACCTGCTAAACACATCAGTACTCAAATTAGATAGCTGTTTCGCAGCCCTAGGTCAATTCAAATGATAATCATCAGCAATTAGGACCACAATTTTATGGTCAATCCTGTCTGTCAAATAGGCTATCCTTATTAGCACTGCACCCAATTAGCACTTGAATTCACCTTTTGGCCAAAATTACACAAGAACGTAACTTAGGAAACAAAAGTAGGAGTTGGCCATTCAGGTCTTCAAGCCATTCTATCAGATCTTGACTGTACCAACCTCAGACTCAATACCTGCTTTTTTGTGAGCTCAACATAATCAACAATTCCCTTATATTTCAAATATCTATCCTCTTTAAATACTTTCCGTGATCTAGACTCCACAACTCTCTGGGGTGAAGAATTCCAGCAATTAATCATCCATTATGAGAAGAAATTCCTTTGCATATCAGTTTTAAACAAATGTACCCTTATTCTGCAGCTATCCCTTACTTCAAGATTCTCCCACTTGTGGAGACATCTTTTGAACATCTACCCCTGTCAAGCCCTCTTTACAATCTTGTATGTTTTAATAAGATCACCCCTCATTCTTCTGAACCCTAATGAATAAAAACCTAAACTGTTTAACCATTCTTGATAAGACAATCCTTCATCTCAGGAATCAGCCTGGTTAGTCTCTTTTGAACTGCCACCGCTGCCAGCACACCCTTAAATACGGGGACCAAAACTATACACAATACTCCAGCAGTGGCCTCGCCAACACCCTATTTTTAAACTTCAATCCCTGAGCAATAAAGGCAAAAATTTCACTTGCCTTCTTAATTACTTGGTGCACCTGCATGCTAATGTTCATGTTTCATGCATTAGAACACTCAGGTTTTTCTGTGCTGCACTCTTTTGGAGTCTTTCTCCATTTAAATAGTTCACCTTCTGATTCTTCTGACCAAAGTGCATGATCTCACACTTTCCTACATTAAACTTCATCCAACAGGTTTTTGCCCATTCACTCAACCTATCTATGTCCCCTTGCAGATTCCTTATGTCCTCATCACAACATGCCCTTCCACCTATTTTAGCACCACCAGTAAATCTGGGTGCATTACACTCTGCCCCTTCCTCCAAGTTATGAACAGAGATGATAAACAATTGAGGCCCTAGGCCCAATCCTTGAGGCACTCTACTTGTTAAATCTTTTCAACTTGAAAAAACATATTAATCGGACTCGCTGTTTTCTGTGGGTAAACCAATCCTCAATCCATACTATTACATTACCCCAATACTATGAGTTACAATTTTGCGCAATTCTATGAACCCCCAATGAATCTCATTGTTCCTTTCTCGATTATTTATTCTTTTATAAAAAGGTATCGAAACCAGCACATAATACTCCACACACAGACTAATTAAAATCTTGAAAAAGTTCAACATTATCTCCATCATTTTACTTTATTTTATCCATTAATGGGATGAGGGCATTGGAGGCTAGGCAGCATTTATTGCCCAGGACATTATCTGGGTCTCAGGATTAACAGTCCAGAAATAATACCTCTAGGCCATTGCCTCCCCTCATTTTAATCACCCTTGTGATTTCACTTGCTTTTTATTCTGCCTTTATGAACTCTTTATGTTCCCATTCATTTCCTGCCAATCTGTGCACCAAGTACAACCACTGAATTCAAACCTTACTGTTTCATATTATCTCTCTTTCTTCTAGTTTTGTAATTAATTTTCATTTTTCTACAGATAGCATTTGCTTAGCCCATCCAAGTCCTCCTTCATTCTTTTGCAATCCTTTGTCACAATTTGACACACTCTCCAAATTTGGTATAACAACCAAATTTTGAGAATGATCCTCAATTCTTCAGTCCAGCCCCAACAAGGGCTCCAATGGAATATCACCCATCACATTGTAGCAGTCCAAGAAACTTACGTTATACCCTCAATTTGTAGTCAGCGCTCCAAGCACGCTTCTATCCAACTCCTCTAATTCCATGTGTCATTACGTAGCATCTTGCTACATTTTTCAAAGAAATCCATATAAGGCACTTCTACTCTGTCTCCTCTATCGTTCTTTCATGTCATTTATTAAAATAATTCAACAAGACCCTTAAAAATCCATGACAACTGATCTATTATGTCATGATTTAATTAATAATATTAATGCACATCATATATTTTAATAATGTATTGATATTTTATGATTTAATATAATTTTATATATAATGATATTTTAGTGTTTTTGTTTGAAGAGGCACTTCAGATTTAGACAGTGAAGATCCTCATACTTCATTGGACTAACAATTCAGAGGCCCAGGCTAAGGTTCTAGACACATTAATGTTCAAACCCATCATGGCAACTTGCAGGATTTGAATTTAATTGTAAAAAATTTGGTATCGAAAATTATTCTTAGTGACAGTGACTCTGAAAACAATGATAACTGCTATGAAGCAACTCATCAATGTCCTTTCACAAAGCAAATCTGCCATTTTTACCTAGTCTCATATGCAATTGACTGTACATACACATCAATGTGGTTGACACTGAGCCCTCCTCTGAAACGGCCTAGCAGAACAACTAAGCAGAAGCAATAAATGCATGGACTGTATGGTGGTTTAGTAGTTAGCACTGCTGCCTCACAACACCAGGGACCCGGGTTTGATTTCAACCCCAGGTGACTGTCTGTGTGGAGTTTGCATATTCTCCTCATGTCTGTGTGGGTTTCCTCCCACATTCCAAAGATGTGCAGGCTAGGTGGGTTAGCCATGGGAAATGCAGGATTACAGGAATCGGGTGGGATGGTCGTCAGAGGGTCAGTGTGGACTCGATGGGGTGGATGATCTGTTTCAGTGCTATAGGGATTCTATGAAATGCTGGCCATACCAGCAAAACCCACATCTTGTGAAACAATAAAGAAAAGATTAATTGAGACACAATTTGTATTGCTCCAGAAAGCCAGTTGGTGAAGGATAGAACAGGAGTCTTGCTTTACACATTTATTTCTAATTACAGAGTTGAATATTACAAACATACATGTTCTAAACTGAAAAAAAGTAGCATTTCTATACATTAACAGGGCTCAAATTACAATTAACAGTCTGTGATAGTGCTGCGTAACAACACTTCTCCCCCACTTTCTACTGATACAAATTTACTTGCTACAAAAATATGAAAATATATAACCATAATTCTTTCATTTCCTCGTTAGTAATCCTCTTAGTCTTTAAATAATAAACTACCAGGACTCTCTGATTTAGCATCCATTCATAATAAAGGTAAAATATTGCAGACGCTGGAGATCTGAAATAAAGACAGAAATGCTGGAGAAACTCAGCAGATCTAGCAGCACCCACGGAGACAGGAACATAATTAACATTTCAAGTCTAATGACTTTCCTTCAGAAACAAGGCTCAGTTCCAAAGAAGAGTCATTGGACCCAATCATTACCTGTGTTTCTCCACAGTTGCAGCCAGACCTGTTGAGTTTCTCCAGCATTTTCTGCATTTTTTTGCATTCATTCCTGTTTGAGGAATAATTTCCTCTGCATTCACCTCTCAAAGTTTTACAATACCAATATGCACCCACATAAAAACCAATGTCCATCTAATATCCAGTCTCTAACTTCCTAATACAAACCTTCTTTGTTAAGGTTTTAATAGCACTATCCATGCCTTGGCTGTTCACTTTCTACAATTATGCTATGGAAAATCACTTTATTTCCTTTGATAATTTTTCATAATTGTCTTTCTGATTGCTTTGGTTCTACTTTACCCATTACTGATGTAACAGTCCATTCACTTCATATTTCATTTAACCTGCATAAGTTCCTTTTATATCTCAGTCTAATTGTTTTTTGGTTTCTCAGTCAAGCACTCTTGATATGGAGTTTTGTGTATTCCTTTCTAATCCGAGATCTTGACTCTAATTTGCATTTGATCACTATTCCCTAGGTGTTCTCTAAATTTAGGTCACCTCAACAACTCAATACTTGGATCAAGGTCAAGTAAGATTTACTTCCTCATTCAATAATATATTGACTGAGAAAACAGTTTTGAATGATTTGAACAATCTTCCTTTTTTTCAACAGAACTATTATCTCTCATTCTACATACTTCTGAATTAAAATCTCCCCCACTACTTCAATTCCTAGTACATGGCTCCCCGATTGAGGGTGAATTTTTTTGACAATCTCATTTTGCAATGTCTAAAAATATAAACAGATTGCTAGAAAATCACAGCAGATGTGGAAGCATCTGTGGATAGAAAGGAGAATTAGCATTTTGGGTCCAGTGACCCTTCTTTAGAATTGATTATAGCTGGGAAAAGTTGGAAGATATGCTAATGAAGGGATGGGGGGAGGGGAAAGAAGTAAGCAATAGGTGGTGACGGAGCTCAGAGAGAGAGGTTAACATTTGGGCAGACAACGGAATGGGTAAAGATCAACCTGAATAGCTGCTAATGGGAACAACTAGTGGTTGACAATGGGTTGTTTGAGGTAGCTGCCCACGTAATGACAAGGCCTGGTATGTGGAGGTTAGCGGCAGGCAGAAGAGAAGGTGTTCAGGCCCTAAAATTATTTAGCTTGATACTGAGTTCAAAAGGCTTTAGGTCCCCAAGCAGAAAGTGAGATGCTGTTCTTCCAGCTTGTACTGGAGCACTACAGCAAGCCTGAGACAGAGGTATTGGCCAGCAAACATGGTGGTGTATTGAAATGGCAGGCAACCAGAAGCCCAGGGTCTTTTCTCTCAGCTATAATCAGTTCTGAAGGAGGGTCACTGGATCCAAAATCTTAACTCTCCTTTCTCTCTATTGATGCTGCCAGACCTGCTGAGTTTTCTAGTAATTGCTGTTTTTGTTTCTGATTTCCAGCATCTGCAGTTCTTTGGTTTTCAATCTAAACTATCTTCCCAATGTTATGGCTGAAACCTTGAAATTCCTGACCTCAATTAAAATGAGTCTGTTAGGATTATTACTCTATTTAAATATTGAGACTCCAAGGATAGTGTAATATGTTTAATTAATATTCATATTACTCAGTTTTTTTTGCCAATTCAGGCCCGGCTAAAGCACATTTTAGTTCCTAAGTTTATTTAATACTTCTTTATTTTAATCAGTTTCCCAGCTTTTCTTCACGTACTCTGTGTGAAATAGGTCTACATTGCCATTTGCATTTCCATGGTTTGGCAAATTCTGCTTTTCTTTATTTTCCCATAACCCGATTTCTTCCAACTAGCTATCTTCTCTAAATGAACTTTGTTCAACCTTCCTTCCACCTAATTTGCCATATACTTAAAGTATATATTCCTTTCCAAAATATGTAACTTCTAATTAAAATCCCTTCAAAGAAATTGGCCTCAGTGCAGCTCAGTTCTAGGTCATCACATTGCCAATTCATTCCTACCCCAGAACAAGTGTCAATAAATGATAAAGATAAATAAGTCTCAATATGCCCAAATTGAAAACCATATGCCCTAAGAAGCATCTCTGCCTGACATTTACCTCCCTGGTTTGCTTTATCTTTGTCGGCTAATATGTAAAAATCCTGCAATTACGGCATCACACAGCCAATTTCTTACTCAATCATAGTACTTCTAGAATTGTTGTACCAAGGGAGGAAGTTATTTTTTTCCTTGTGCAATTGGTTCTGACATTAACTTTAATTTCTAGCTGTTTCCGTTTCCCATTCAATATTAATACGCACTGTTGGGTGTGAATAAGATTCATACATGGAAGAAACCTACCTATGAGATCGCATGTGTTTGCCATTATATATAGCTTTTATTCTTTCATGAGGGTGTGGGCATGACCTTCCCATATTGCCCATGAGGTGAACCACTACCCTGAACCGCTGTGGCTGATGCTGTCTAAGTATATCCACGGTGCTTTTCAGGACGAGAATTGAAGTAACAGTGAAGGAACAGCAATATATTTCCAAGAAGGATGTTTCCGATGACTAGGGAGCTCAGAACTAGAGGTCATAGTCCAAGGATATGGGGTAGGCCATTTAGGACTTAGATGTGGAGAAATTTCTTCACCCAGAGAGTGATGACCCTGTGGAATTTTTTTGCCACAGGAAGTGCTGAAGTCAAACCATGGAATGGTTTGAGGAGTTCAAGGAGGAGTTAGATATATTTCTTAGGACTAAAGGAACAAAAGAATATGGGGAGAAAATGAAAACAGGATACTGAGTTGGGTGATCAGTCATGATTATATTGAATAGCAGAGCAGGCTCAAAAGGTTGAGTGGCCTATTTCTGCTTCTATTTTCTATATTTCTATGTTATTATGGTGATTATCGTGGAATGGGACTTGTAGATCATTATGCATGCATAATGTCTTCTCATGAGATGCATCTCATGCATCTTCTGCTTTTGATCTTCAAGGTGCTAAAGGGAACGGATTTGGAAAGTGCTATCAAAGGAGGTTCAGTGATTGCCGCAGTACATCTTGCACATCGTATACACTGCTGCCACTGTAGTGGAGGAAGTAATGCTTAAATTAATTTATGGGCTGCTTTATCCTAGATGGTATCAAACAATTTAAGTATCATTGGAGGGCCTTTCATCCAAGACTGAAGAGTATTCTATCACAGTCCTGGTGAGTGTCTTATAGTTGGCTGACAGGTTTAGGGAGCCAAGAGGTCAGTTAATCGTCTCAGAATTCTCAGCTTTTGACTTGATCTTATAGCCACAGTATTCAATTGACTAGTCCATTTAAGTTTCCAGGATACTGATGGCGAGGAATTCAATGATGATGATGCCGATAAACATCAAAGGTCATTGTCTGTGTATAGTGAGTGTTACTTGCTACTTATCAGACAATGCTTGAATGTAGTCCAGATATGGCCCAAACTCTGGAGATTTTGCCCTTATTCCTTTGGCTTTAATTTTATCTGGGTCAAATGCGAACTTAATGGAAAGGCCATTCAATTCCAATTGAAGTAGATAAGTAACTGTTGCAACACATAACTCTTCTCTTCCTTATTAAATCATCTTCTGCATGAAACTATCCCCTTTTGCTCTGTCTAATAATGGAGTAGCCATCTTATTCCAGAAATCTATCTAATACCCAAATATTATTAATATTACGGAACAAAAACAA
>JAHRHZ010000042.1:29550068-29567358 GCA_024137785.1 Ginglymostoma cirratum | reverse complement strand
ACGTCAGCCTTCCTGCTCCTCTGATGCTGCTTGGCCTGCTGTGTTCATCCAGCTCTGCACCTTGTTATCTCAGATTCTCCAGCATCTGCAGTTCCTACTATCTCTCAAATGTCAACCATCTCTATTTCCTGTCTTTGCCATAAAAACTAATTACAAATGCACAGCAGCTGACAGTTGTTCTTGTTGAGGCTTAACCCATTGAATATAACAAGCCTCAAACAGAATAAGGTACAGAATCTGATCCTAGAAGAGGTTTGTTGTAACAAGAATTCACTGTGTTGTTTTGTACGTTATGTAAAGTTGAATGGTGCAGAACACAAAAGCAGTGGAACTGAAGCTTATTAAGGTCAAGAACTCAGAGCACCAAAACACTACCTGACAAAATGAAAGACTGAATTGTTGCTTGAAGATCTTTTACTGAAATGAAAGGCTTTAATATTAAAATACCCTTTTAGCCAAGGCGTATGCTTCCACCAATATTTTAGAATTTAATTGGATTACTGCAATAAACTAATTTGGTGCATTGTTATTTTAATTTGATCTTTTTAAAGTTCTGACGACCTCATAAATCACATCAATACTAGCAGTTGTGAGACAGCTTTCTGTGTTTGGAAGGGAGCTAAGATTGGTGTTTGTGGATGGAGCGGAACACAAACAAAGAAATAAAGAACACACGGAGTTCCCATAGTAATGCAGTAAATTCTCACTGGTAATTTCTGTAAGCGGCAGATGCAATTTAAAAAAGGGAAAATTGAGCTGGGAAGAAAGTTCTATGGCCAAAAAAAAAGACTTTACAGTCCATTGTAAATCAATCTAACTCTATAAATCTTGAAATATTACTGAATTACAACTCAACTAGGCTGTGCAAGCTCCATTTCTTAGAACCTAACTTAATGCTAACAGAACACTGGGAGCACCTTGCTGACTCACAGTTACTATTTTCTAATCTTATACATCTTTTTGCTTGGCATTATGAGATATCTGCTTAAACGTCACATCCAATGTCTTTCCTCTTAATCCTTTTCCCAGCCCAATTTAGACAATTCTTTCTTAATACCTTTGTAATTAATCTTTTTTTAAAGAAAGGCCAGTTGTTCTACCTCCGCTCAATATTAAATTGTGCTGTGTTGTGATTGCTAATCACCCCCTCCCCAGAGGATCCTTAACTATGAGCTCTCTTAATAATCCTACCTCATTACATATAACTAGATCAAAAATAGCCTGTTTCCTATACTTCTCTAAGAAGCAATGCTGGTGCACTCTCGAAATTCATCTTCCACGTTTCCCTTGCCCATGTGATTTGTCCAGTCAATATGCAGATTAAAATCACCCATGTCAATTGTAGTCCCATTTTTACATGCATCTTTTATTTCCTGATTTATACTTTGCCCTTCAGTGAAATGTCTCTTCAAAAGCCTAAAGGCAACTCCCACTCATGATGTCTTTCCCTCGCTATTCCTTGTTTTGACCTAAACTGATTCCACATCATTATAGATTGCACCTACATCACCACTCACCACTGTACAGATATTTTCCTTTATTAGCAAAGCTACCCCACCTGCTGTATCTATTTGTCAAGTCTTCTGGAACATTGAAAACCCTTTAAATTAAATTCCCACTCCTGGTTAGCCTGCAATTACATCTCGGTAATGGCTATCATGTTCTTTTATTTTTATTTCTGCTGTCAACTCATCTACCTTGTTACAAGTGCTGCATGTATTCAGATAACGAGCCTTAGGCTTTGACTTTTCACTGTTGTGACTTTCTCTGGATCTAATTTATGTTGAACTGTTCTGCATGTATTTTCTACCTCTTCCCATCACATTTTGATTATCGTTTGATTCTTCACTACCTTGCACTTCTACTTTCTCATTTTTAAAAAAAATTATCCCTTTAATTGAAACCTTCTACCCACTAATTAGTTTAAAGCCCTATCTACAATCTTCATTATACAATTTGTCAGGACACTGACCCCAGGTCAAATGAAGCCCACCCCAGTGGAACAACTCTCTTTTTCCCAGTATCAGTGCCCGTGCCCCAGGAAATGGAATTCATTTCTCTCACACCAATCTCTGAGCCAAATATTTATATCTTTAAGCTTATTTAACCTATTCCAATTTGCATATGGCTCAGGTAGTGATCCAGAGATTATTGCCTTTCTGGTTCTGTTTTATAATTTAGCCTTGAAAATGCATGTAATCCATCAACTGAACATCTTTCCTAGTCCTCCCTATGTCAAGGGTAATTATGTGGATCATGATGCTGGATACTTGCCTCCCACTTCAAGTTTACTTCAAACCCAGAAAAGATGCACTAAACCTTTGCATCAGGTACGCACCACAGCCTTTGGGACTCTCAGCGTAGAGAACAATATTTATTCCCCTAATTTTGCTACTCCCTGTTACTATTATATTTCTATTTTCTCCCCTCACTTGAACAGGGCTCTGGAACACAGTTCACTCATCCTCCCTGCACACTGTATCCTCGTATTTTGTACCTATTGGAGAAGTGCACTGGATGAAGCTTCTCCAAAGCTAAATTCTGAATTCTCATACATGCCTCTCTCTCAATGCTTTGTATATACCTTTGAGAAGGAGAAAAACTATCAGAGGGATGCCATTTTCCACCAGAAATGAAAAATGTACACATTGCTGCACATTAGCTTCTCAACTAAATGGGTCCGACCCCATGTTATGGACCAGACGAAACATATTAGGACGATAGCTATTAAATAATAAAAAAAAGGGTTGAGCCTAAGTGTAAGGTGGTGCATTCCAGATGCAATTCGATTGGTCAAACTATCAATTTTAAGCAAAACATACTTTATTTTTACACTACAGTTAAAATACAGACAAAATGAAAAGAATTGGCTTAACTGTAACTCTCTCAGAATGCTCAACAAAATAATACATTGAAATACCTGCACAGAGGCTAGTGTCCCATCAGGAAATCATCCTTTATTTACTAGTGCACAGTACATTGGCTGTGGCCAGTCAACTTGGAGTCAGTGCTCAATTGAGGAGATTCTAATCTCCTGGTTATATATATGTTATTTCTTTTTTTTAACTGAGGAGATTCAAATCTTCTGGTTATATTGGTCAGCCAAGGCTTTCCTGATTGGCCCAGGTTGAGAACACCAATTAAGAATCTCATAGTCAATGAGGTCCACCTGGTTCCAATCACTACATCCCTCCCTTCCTAAGTCTGAGGATGTAGGCCTGGTCTTTCGCTTGTAAGTTCTCTTGCAACGCTTTCACCCCAGGTCCTATTTCTCCGACTTGGACACAGGCACAGGTGGCATGTACCAGAATGTGGCCCATCTCTTGCATCTGGAGCATCTTGGAAGAGTCTCCTCTTCTTCTTTCAGCGGCAATGATATCGAGGCTGCATCCATTTTGGACTCTGAAGTTTCCTCAACACTAGATGGAAGGGGAGAGCCTGCGGTTTCTGCGGGCTTTCAGGTTGTTCTGAGGGACCAGGTATGTTTGGCTCCTGCCCTGTTTGCGGGATAACAGCTTTCAAGTGATCCACGTGTTTGCTGTGGACTGTATCCCCTACCTGAACTTTGTAAATCATGGGACCTGACCTCACCTTGTACCCTTACGGTGCCATTTCCATGGTTCCAGCACCAAGCTTCGTCCCCTGAATTAAATTAAATGGCGTTCCTGCTCCCATTTCACCCTTGCCCCCCAGGTCTGGAAATATCAGGTTTAGCCTGGTGCAGAGTCTTCTCCCCATCAGGAACTTTGCTGGAGCTATCCCTGTCGCTTTTTGGGGTGGTCCTATAATCAACCAGGATTGGACAGTTTGGTATCAATTGATGCTGTAGGCTGCTTCTTTAAGCCAGCCTTCAATGTTTGGACTGCTCTTTCTGCTGGACCATTGGACGACGGATCATATGGAGCTGTCCTTATGTGCTGAAAGCCATTGGACTTTAGGAAATATTCGAATTCCCTGCTGGTAAATGATGTCCCATTGTCCATGGCCAATACTTCTGGAAGTCTGTGCATCATGAACAATGCTAGCAGGTTCTCAATCATCATATCTGCATCTGACTCGAAGCCTGGGGAGGCAGTTGCACAATGACTTCTTTTCTTCACAGATGCTGCCAGACCCACTGAGCTTTTCCAGCAACTTCTGTTTTTGTTCCTGATTTACAGCATCTGCAATTCTTTCGGTTTTTACAGAAAATAGGGAACTTAGGGAAATAAATATTGATGTCTTAAAAAGCATGAAGATAGATAAATCTCTGGGACCTGATCAAGTGTATCCCAAGACATTGTGGGAAGCCAGGGAAGAACTTGCAGGGCCCCTAGCAGAGATATTTGTATCAACCATAGCCACGGGTGAGATTCAGGAAGACTGCAGGGTGGCTAATCATTGATGGATTAGCCACCCTCCAGTCAGGCCCTGAAGCAGGCCATTCAGCCCAACAAGTCTTCACCAACCCTTTGAAGAGCATTCCACCTAGACCCAACCCTCTCCCATGGCTAATCTACCTAGCCTGCACATCCCTGGACACTGCGGGCAATTTAGTATGGCCAATCCACCTGACTGGTACATCTTTAAATTAGGGGAGCGAACAGGAGCATCTAGAGAAAACCCACTCAGACACGGGGAACATTTGCAACTCCACACAGACAGTCATCTGAAGCTGGAATCAAACACAGGTCCTTGACACTGTGAGGCAACAGTGCTAACCACTGAGCCACCATGTCATTAATGTTGTACTTTTTGGTGGGTCAAGTTGTTGGAGGGGATACTGAGAGACAGGATTTACATGCATTTATAGAGGCAAGCACTAATTAGGAATAGTCAGCATGGCTTTGTGTGTGGGATATTGGGTCTCACAAACTTGATTGAGCTTTTTTAGGATGCGACCAATAACATGGATGAGGGCAGTGTGGTAGACATTGTCTACATGGACTTTAGCAGGCCTTTGACAAGGTTCCTTGTGGTAGACTGGTTAGTAAAGTGTGATCACATGGGATTCAGGGAGTTCTTGCCAGTGGATACAAAATTGGCATATCGGTAGGAAACAGAGGATGGTGGCAGACAGTTTTTATTTGTACTGGAGATCTGTGACCAACGGTGTTCTGCAAGGATCGGTGCTGGGTCCACTATTGTAATTTATATTTGGATTTGGATGATAATATAGGAAGCATGGTTAGTAAGTTTGTGGATGACATCAAAATTAGTGGTATTGTAGAGAGTGACGACGGTTATTCAGAATACAAAGGGATCTTGATCAATTGGGCCAAGGACTGGCAGGTGGAATTTAATTTAGATAAACGCAAAATGTTGCATTTTGATAAGATGAACAAAGCCAGGACTTACACAAATAATGGCAGGGCCCTAGTCAGTGTTGACAAACGGAGAGACCTCGGGGTTCAGATGTATAGTTCCTTGAAAGTTGCATCACAGGTAGACAGGGTGGTAAAGGTGGCATGTGGTATATTTGCCTTCATTGCTCAGACCATTGAGTATAGGAGTTGGTATGTCACATTGTGGTTTTACAAGATGTTGGTTAGGACACGTCTGGAGTACTGTGTGCAGTTCTGATCACGCTGGTATAGGAAGGATGTTATTTAATGGGAAACGGTACAGAGAAGATTTATATGATGTTACCGCAACTGGCGGATTTGAGTTATAAGGTGAGGCTGGATAGGCTGTGACATTTTTCACTGGAGCATAGGAGGTTGAAGGGTGACTTTATAGAGATTTATAAAATCATGAGCCGCATAGATAATGTGAATAGCAAAAGTCTTTTCCCCATGGTGGGGGAGTTTAAAACTGGAGAACATAATTTTAAGGTAAAAGGAGAAGGCTTTAAAAGGGACCTACGGAGCAACGTTTTTACACAGAGGGTGGTTCATATGTGGGATGAACTGCCAGAGGAAGTGGTAGATGCAGGTACAGTTACAACACTTAAAGGACATTTGGTCAGGCACATGAATAGGAAAGGTTTAGAGGGATATGGGCTGAATGCAGGCAAATGTGGCTGGCTTAGTTTCAGGATTCTGGTTGGCATGAGCAAGTTGGACCAAAAGGTTTGTTTCAGTGTTCTATGACTTTATGACTGTTCCAAAGCTTAGTGTCAAGGTAATACATTGCATGGAAAGAAGATTAACTAGCTAACAGGAAGTAGAGAGTAAGAATACAATTTTTTTCAGGTTGCCAGGATGCCACAAGTAGTGTGCCACAGGGGTCGCTGCTGGGCCCTCAACTTACAGTTTGTGTATATTATTTAAATGATGAGACCAAAGGTGTGTAGCTAAATTTGCTTATGATTCAAAGATAGGAAGGAAAGTGGGTTGTGAAGAGAACATAAGGAACTTACAAAGACATATATATCGGTTAAGTGAGCGGGCAAAGATCTGGTAAATGAAGTACAATGAGGAAAAGTGTGAAATTATGCAGTCTGGCAGAAATAATAGAAAAGAAGCGTATGATCTAAATGATGAGAAGTTGCGGAGTTCTGAGATGCAGAAGGATCTGGGTGACCTGGTGCATGAATCACAGAAAGTTAGGATGAAGCCAGATAGTGGGAAAACCATAACCTGCAATCCAACCAACATCTTTAATTCCCGTACCAGTTTCTGAGGAGCCACTCAGTAGGCTCTCAATCGACTGTGTTGTGAAGTTGCTTCATATTTAATGTTAACATTTTGAAAGATTGTGGAAAAATGATTTATCTAAAACTTTTTTGACGGTTATGTTTGTAACCAACGCGCAAAATTGGAGCGATACTTAGTGATTTACTTGAAAACATCTGCATAGTCATTCCAAAACCTAATGGTGACAATAACATCATCGATTCAACTCATTCCCTCCTTATTGAAAGAAACAAATGAGATAATGTAGTTTGGTGTATGTACAGCAACCACGTCACTTTAATGTTTTCAGTGTTCTCAAATGCTTCCTTCCAACAAGCATTTCTTTACGACAGTTCTTTTTCCTTCCCACACATGGCACGACATCCCGGATATAATGGGATATGTGCAGAAGGATTGCAGCAGCTATTTTTCATGGTGGCACCCCATTTCCTACATTGGGAGTATACACTCTGTGAAAGTACTTGACGTGGTTTCTCTAAAAAAGGTCATTGAAAGGTCACTATGGATATTGCAATTTTTTTTAACAAAGTTTCCCAGTTATCGCATGACTGGTGATAGCTGTTTGCTTTGCAATAGATCCCTGCAGTTGTCTGAACACTGACTGACTTGGGGAAATTTGTGTTTTCTCTGTGTTCAGTTGAGGGACAAAAAGTCCTATGAGGAAGGGCTACCCACCTCATCTCTCCAATTTCTAAGAAGAAAACCCTCCTATTGTTTCCAGGGTTAAACCTATTTGTTCTTCTGGAAAAGTGTTTGAATTTTGTATCTCCTGAGCAAACTGTGTCTGCCCAAATTCCAGAGACAATGATGTGGGATGAGTGACTTGACCACATGCTACAGTGACAGATTTTGGAACATGTTACTCTTTATCTTTTTGCATTCAAGAATAACCAATTCTTGTGTTTCTTTTTTTCCCAGAAGACCCATCCCTGCAGAGAAATCCAATCTTTTCTGCTTTTTTTTCCTGAAATGTCTGTATTGGGGCATACATAGAATGATAAACATTTATACTTCTATATTATTAATGGGTACGCTAACCAATACATTGAATACATTTTGGATGCTTATATTATTATTTTTACTATTATTATTATCTTATTTTGTATTCAATACATTTATTGAATACATTTTGTATTCTTATAAAATAGTGATTGTGTCTATTAAGGAACCTGGTTCATAGATCATTTCAGTAAAACCAAACATAGATATGGTATGCACTTAACCATTTCAATAACTGGAAAATATATTTTTATTTCTTGTGCTGCATGGAGTAGTAGGTCAAGAGTACGCCACCAGCTTCAGTCATAAAATAAAAGTTAGGGCGACAGGTTTTTTGTGCATTACTCATTTTATAGGGAAGTCGGATAATCATTGCTAAAAATGGATAAAAGGAAAGATAACATGTTTCTTGTGTATTATTAGATCAAAATGATTTTGGCATTTGCTCAGACTTTCTGGAATGGAACATGTATCTCTGAATGGTTTATAGTAAATAGCCAACATTAGGCTAATTGGAGATAGTAAGGACTGCATATGCTGGAAGTCAGAGTCGCTGACTTAGGCTAATTGGATTGACAGAGATGATAGGCATAGAGTTAAAAGTAGGGCATGGAAAAACTGGTTTAATTGCGGTAATGGCAAGACAGTTTAAAATGGAAGAACACGAGAATGAACCACATGGTGAGTGAATTTGGTTGGCTAAAATTCAATTGTGGTTGAAGCTGCATGAAATAAAAAGAGAAAAGGAAATAAGAAAACCTGGGAAAGGGAACAGAAATTTAAGAAGGTGGAACTAGAATTGCATACGGAAGAAGAAACTAGATAATTGAACAAATTAAATCTTCAGGTGATTTCACTTGGAAATATCTACTCATAAACTGCGTGCCATGACCATTAGGGAAAAGGCAGCAGTTAGTGAGACAGTATACTAATGTCACACGGTCCTAACGTTAAGGAGCTCTCGGGTATATGTCAGGACATAACATCCAAATGTTGCACAGCGAAATCCACGGGGTAGCCACCAGTTTCTTGACAGGAATCCTGAAGAATCTTCTTCTTTTTAATTCTTCAAACTTTAGTAATGTGTGGATACTGTTAGGTTTCCCTGAGATGTATGCAAATCCTCTTGGACAATGTTTGACCAGAGACAGGCAGCACTTTGTGCAGCTGTTCTTGGCAGACTGTGTTATGAGGAAGAGTCAACATATGATCTGCCCTTTGTACATCTTACAACATTGAATAGCAGGGTGAGCCCTTGAAAAGCTGATACATTGAATGAGCCTTCCCCTGAGAAATGTGTGGTATTGTCACCGATTCTGTACTCTTACTCATAAACTCACAAGGTGGGTGTAAGTTTGGAATGATATCTGCGAGACAGGCCCTAGCACATTCCTTGCACATTGCAATTAGCCTCCATGTTGTCTACATATAAGTGCAGTGCCTTGGCTGCAGTCCTCAACCTCATGCTTCAATAATCCCAGACATTTGTTGACCTGTCTCTCTGCCTGGCATGGGCCAGTATTTCCTGCAATGAAACAAGAGGGTTTCAATATGATGGAGATGCTGCAACAACAGCACATGAACAGGAGAGGTTAAAGATTGAGAGGACAAGATGGAATTAGAGTCCTTGAATGGACATACTGCATGGAATATTAAGGCTAGTAAGTCCATTAGCTCTGGTGAGATGAATATGCATGAATAGAGTTAGAGTGATTGCTGGCCCCGAGTATGAGGTAGTGGAGAGAAGATAGTGGCACTGAACCTTGCAGAGTGCAGGAGATCATTGGTCTTTCTGTACTGTTCGGTCCTCATTATGACTCAGGGGACATACCTGATCCATTCTGCAATTTCTGTCCATGCAGGCTGTGTCTGTTCACGTGACCTCCTTAGGTGATCAGCAGTAGAAAGGACCTCCTTAGGTGATCAGTAGGAGAAAGGACTGTTTTCTTCTCTGCTACTTTGTCCATGAGCACCTCCAGATCTCTGTCCTGGAAACCAGAGAGCAAGCTTGCCTTTCCTCTAATGCATTTTCAGGGTTGACCATCGCAGGGTGACAGGTAGTCCCCGGCTTGCAGCATCTGAAGTGGTGTGCAGCTGGGCTTTGAATATGGGGCCAGACCAGTGCAAGCCAGAAGGAAGCACCTCCACATGACCTGCTATGCAATTCCTTGAAAAACCACTTTCAATTGAAAGCAAAAACCGAAAGAACTGCGGATGCTGTAAATCAGGAACAAAAACAGAAGTTGCTGGAAAAGCTCAGCAGGTCTGGCAGCATCTGTGAAGAAAAAATCAGAGTCACCCGACCTGAAATGTTAATCTTGATTTTTTTTCTTCACAGATACTGCCAGACCTGCTGAGCTTTTCCAGCAACTTCTGTGTTTGTTCAATGGAAAGCAAGTGTTGATGGAGCATTAGCGTGAAAGGACTATTACTTGCCATCGTAATCCTATCTTTACTCACTGCTAAATTAATTCAACATTAAGTATTATATAATAATTGAGAAATAATTTGTTGCACATATCCCATGTATACCTATTAATAGCAGATGCTGCATTTCTACTTTGCCTAGTTATCAGCTAGCTCAGTCAAAACTTCACTGAATGAACATGGAATATTTTTTAGCTCAATAGTTTGGTTTCAAAGGCATTTTCCTTAATGCTTTGTGAAGGCATTACAAGAAAAAGTGCTAAAAGTTTCCATTGTGTGGAAGGTCATCCAGTGGAACATGTTTGCATTCTGTTTGTGAATGCCCAGGGTAATGTCTTTTATCTGACCTCTAGTTTGGTTTTTGTAATGTAAAAAGAACAGAATGTGTAGTGTTCTGCAAAATTAAAGACACAGTATCCCATCTGTGTGCCTCAGTTTGCACTGCAGTCCATTAACAAGCTTCCTTTACAATGTCATCTCATATTTAAAAATATTTTCAACAGCAGGTTATACTTTTGAGGGCAATGTTATTCCAAGGGGAGTTGGAATAAAAAAAAAGCAGCAGTTTTACATGAAAATAGTAGCTTAAAGAAAATGAACTGAATACTGGAGATTTAAAATAAACCTTCAAATGTAGCAAAATTAAAGCCTTCTGACAGCATCTGGACAGACAGAAAGTAAAGCTAATCTTTTAACTGTAACCTCAAAGCAATATCCTTTGCTCACATCTGAGATATCTCTCATATTTTGTAATGTTACTATAATTCCATGTTTATAGTCTCGTGAGAGAGCTAGCATGATAGTACTTGTATCTTGAGGTGATTATCAACACAATGTAAAATAAATTTTGAACATCAATTTACCTTATATAAGTTGTTTTGATCACAATCAGGTGTTTTTTGAAAGATCTTTTTCACAATCATCACAGAATTTTTGGTAACTGCTGCAAAGCAGTGCTCAACAGGGTAATTCTTTAATTCATTCCCGCGTGTCAAAATACTAACTTGCGAGCATTTATTTCCCATCCTTAATTGCCCTTCACAAGGTGAGCTGCCTCCTTGAACCAGTACAGTCCCAGTGGTGTAGGTATATCCAAAGTGCTATTACAAAGAAAATTCTAGGATTTTGATCCAAGTGATAGTGAAGGAATGTTCTAAGTCAGATGGTGTGTCCCTTGGAGTGAAGCTTGGTGGTGGCATAGATTAGGGGCAGCATTGTGACTCATTGGTTAGCACTGCTGCCTCACAGGGCCAGGGACCCTGGCTCGATTCCAGCCTCAGGCGACTGTCTATGTAAAGTTTGCACATTATCCCTGCGGGTTTCCTCCGGGTGCTTCAGTTTCTTCCCAAAGGTTAAATGGATTGGCCATGCTAAATTGCCCATAGTTCCCAGGGATATACAGGCTAGGCGGATTAGCCACGGGAAATGCAGGGTCATGGGGATAGGGTAGGGAGTGGGATGCCCTTCAAAGGGTCAGTGTGGATCCATGGACCAAATAGCCTACTTCCACACTGTAGGAATTCTATAATTCAAGGAGTAGTGCTACCATGAATTTGCAGTCCTTGCCCTGCTTCATGGTAGAGGTCATGGGTTTGGAAGACACTGCCTAATGAGCCTTGGTGAGTCACTGGAATGCATCTTGTAGATGGCACACACTGCTGCCACTGTCAATCAGTGGCAGTGGAGGGAATGAATGTTGAAGGTATCAGAAGGGGTGCCAATCACATAGCTGCTTCATTCTGGATGAGCGTCCTTCAGTGTTTTTAGAGCTGCACCCATACAGGAAAATAAAGACTACTCCTTACACCCCTGCATTCAGTCTTACAGGTGGTGGACATGTTTTATGGAATCAAGAGGTAAGCTATTTACTGTAAAATTTCCAGCCTCTCACATGCTCCTGTAGTGATGTTATTTATAAGACCGGTCAATTCAATTTCTGGTCAATGGCAATCCTCAGATGTCCAGCACTTGTAATGCCAGTGTAGACAGAGGAGGTCGTAAGTTTGAAAGGTGCTGTTTAAGAAGCTTTGGTAAATTTCTGTAGTACATCTTGTACATGGGACAAATTGTTGCTAGTGAGCCAGTGGTGGGAGTGGATGTTTGTGGATGTGGTGCCAATCAAGCCAACTTCTTTGTCCTGAGTGATGTCAAGCTTCTTGATTGTTGTTGGGGCTGCACTCATCCAGGCAATTGAGGAGAATTCCATCACACTCCTGACTTATGCCTTGCAGATGGTGGACAGACTTTGGGGAGACAGGAATTGAATTCATCACTACAGTATTCCTAACCTCTTATCTGCTCATGTCACCATGCATTTCTACGATGAGTCCCGTTGAGTTTCTGGTCAATGATAACTCCCAGGATGTTGATAGTGTGGGATTCAGTGATGATAACACCATTGAATGTCAAGGCACAGTGGTTAGATTGTCTCTTATTGGGAGATGGTCACTGCCTGGCAATTGTGTGGTGCAAATATTACTTGCCACTTGTCAGCCCAAGCCTGGATATTGTCCAGATGTTGTTGCATTAGAACATGGACTGATTCTGTATCTGAGGAGTTTCGAATGGTGCTGAACATTGCACAATCATTAGTGCACATCCCCTCCTCACTTAGTGGAGTGAAGGTCATTGATAAAGCAGGTAAAGATGGCTGAGCCTAGGACACTACCCTGAAGAACTCCTACAGAGATGTCTAGAGCTGAGGTGACTGACCTCTAATATCCACAATCATCTTCCTATGTACAGGTATGCCTCCAAATAGCAGAGAGTTTGTGCCCTGATTTCTATTGTTTCCAGTTTTGCTGGGGTTCCTTGATGCTACATTCGGACAAATGTGGTCTTGTTGTCAAGGGCAGTCACTCTCACCTCACCTATGCAGTTCAGCTCTTCTGTCTATGTTTGAAACAAGGCTGAAACAAGGTCAGGAGCTGAGTGACCCTGGCGGAACCGAAACTGGGCACCACTGAGCAAGTTATTGCTGAGCACGTGCTGCTTGATAACACTGCTGATGACATGTTCCATCACTTTACTGATGATCGAGAATAGACTGATGGGGCAATATTTGGCCAGTTTAGATTTGTCCTGCTTATTGTGCACAGGATAATTTTTCACATTATCTGGTAGACACCAATGTTGAAACAGTACTGAAACAGTTTGTCTAGGGGTGTGGCGTGTTTGGATGAACAGCTCTAAAGTACAATTGCTAGAATAGTCAAGATGGCGGCCGACTAGCAGCGCAGTGTGCAGTCTCCTGCTTGGGGCTCGTCTGGTCCGTTGGTGTTTACCTTTTCCCTTTCACTTTTTATTTCTCCTTTCCCTACTTTTTTTTCTTAGTTTAATCTACTTACCTTATGTGAGGTGTGAGTTTGTGCAGCGTGGAGGAGATCGAGCCACTATGGGAGAGGGGAGCCCAATGTAGTAGTGAGAGAAGTCCCCAGTGTTGATGGCAGTCATTCCGAGCGGCAGTTAGAGCAGGAACATGCAGTCCAAGGTGGCCGGTGGGGACAAGGTCAAGCCCAAAGCCAGGGAAGTCAAGGCCTTGTGATCAGTGCGAGCCCAGTATGGCCAGGCGCTTTATGGACTGATGTGTTGAACTGTTAAGTGTGTTTCTTTGTTCATCTACGTTTTAATAAGGACTGTATTTTTCTGCTTTGTACCAAGATTCTGTACCTCAATGTCTTTGTACCTAAGGTGGCGAGTTAAGTGGCAATTTGTCATCTTTTTACCGTACTCGTGAGTACGTGTGACAATAAAGATAATTCAATTCAATGTTAGGGCTTATAGCCTTTGCAGTATTCAGTGCTTCCAACTGTTTGTTGATACCACATGGAGTGAACTGAATTGGCAAAGACTGGTATCTGTGATGCCGGGAATCCTCAGAAGGCCGAGAGAATAATTGACTTGGCACTTCTAGCTAAACCTTTGCTGTGAATGCTTCAGCCTTATCTTTTGCATTGATGTATTAGTCCCTTCCATCATTGAAGATGAGGATATTTATAGAGCAACTGCAATCGTTTAAGAGCTTCCCCTCGATTTATGTTGACTCCAGTTTTGCCAACGCTACTTGATGCTGCATTCAGTCAAATGCTGCTTCGATATCAAAGGCAGTCACCCTCACTTCCGTTATTGAGTTCAATTCGTTTTTACATTATTGGATGCAGATAGTAATGAGATTAAAAGCTGAGCAGTCCTAGGAAAACCAAACTGAACATTATTGACTAACCCTGGCTAATACATGGGGGCACACACTGTTCACACACTGCCTGTTTCAATGTGACAAAATAGATGACTGCCAATCTCTGGTTAATTTCAGAGGACAATGACCTGACAAATCAGAGTCAACTTGCCTTGTTTAAAATTTATACAAAGCTTGACAGTTAACTGTCAGTCATTGTTATACAGTGTATTATCTATGTCAACATGTCTACCAATCAAAGTCCCTTACCAACAATCAGTATTCTTCTTTGATGCACTATACTACAAACAGCTATCAATCTAATCGCCGTTAAGTTCTGCATCTCAAGCCATTTCTCCCTTCATTTTGCTTTTCACTATACTTGTTCTCTGGATGTGAATGGCACTGCAAGGCCACAATTATAAGATATTATTAGTTGTCTTGAGAGGCAACCCTTCACATTGCTGGCAGTTTGATGATGATAACATTCCCTCAAAGTCATTAGGTAGGAGACTTTATGATCTGATCCAGCAACTATAAAGAATGGCAATGTGTGTTCAAAACTAATGGCATGGGCACCATTAGAGAGAGATGCACTGTCCATGATAGTGTTGAGCTATTTAAGTGTTGTTGCAGCTGCACACATCTAAGTCATGGTCGATATGCCATCAGACAGTTAACCTGAGACTTGCAGATAGTGGAGAGACCTTGAGGATGTTAAGGGTGGATATCATTTTGTCCACTACCCACCCTGTATATTGCTTGCATTATCACACAGCATCATTGGAACTTGACACTGCAATTCAGTATGTTATCCAGGTATTGTTGTAGTTTTGTATAGGCTGCTTGAACACACGAATGGAGGTGAAACAATTGATCCACCTCCAGAGACTTGGCTTTGGAGTGATGACTAAGAAAGGGGGAGGCCATGTAATCAATTTTTTGCAGCACTGATCAGTCATTCAGGCGACAACTGTTATGTGATTTATCGCCTCTGCACCTTTGTCTATCCTTGTCAGAGATTGCACTGCAATCATTTCACTCAGGAGATCCACCAGGTCACTCTCCTCAAAGTGAAGAGCCACTTTATGGAAGGGTCATCCTGTAAATCAATTTTGTGTTAGAAGGACATTATTAAAGCAACAGAGACTCTTCATGGATCAAGTTAAATGTAAGAATTAAAAATCTTTGAGAGAGGACTGCGCATTGCACAACTTGCAATTCATTCTCCAACTTCACTCTGAAGAAAATTTCCCCACGTAGCTAATCATATTTTGCTACACCACTTATAAGCTTGGGACTCAATTGGTCACAGCCCAATTAGTCACATTCCAATTATCTTTAAAATATACATTTATGTGCTAATGAGATTTACATAAAACTTTAACGTAGCGTTTTATGAATGAAATTGACGTTTGATTGAGCCTAATTTGGGATCCAATTCTTGAATTAGTGTCTTGAAAAAAATTTAAATACTGGCGTTCGATCAGAAAAACGAAGAGTATGGTGCAGAAGTGGTGCAATAGCACTAGCATCTGGCCAAACACAGCAAGCTCCCTAATTGATGATGTTGTCTAGAATAGTAATGAAACATCTGCACACTACGGAACAAGCAGCTTGGTCAGCAAATGAACAACCACATATTTATCAGAGATAAAAGGTACTGCAGATGCTGGAGAATCCGAGATAACAAGGCGTGGCGCTGGATGAACACAGCAGGCCAAGCAGCATCATAGGAAAACTTGACGTTTCGGGCCTAGACCCTTCATCTAAACGTCAAGTTTTCCTGCTCCTATGATGCTGCTTGGCCTGCTGTGTTCATCCAGCCCCACGCCTTGTAACCACATATTTATCTTCCATTTTGGGTTCAAAATAATAATCTAACCTTGTTGACCAACTTATTGAGACATTAAAATTGAAAAACATTTGGTATGTACTGTTAATTCAAGTAACTCTCCATGCTTTAATACTCTTCTAAGAATTTTTAAGAAAAGTTTCCATTTTGCTGCTGCCACGTAGACCTTCATGAGGGTGTCCGTTACTACTTTACTGCTCCAATAATGCAGTTGTACAAAATAATCTGGAGAGTTTCGACTGATGGAAGAACCAACCACGACTTCAGATTAATGTGAGATCTGTGAATCTACAGCATCCCCTCTACAGACTAAGAAATAGGATTAGGTGTGGGTTTAAAACAGAAACTACTCGAAATATTCAACCACGGTCAGTCATATCTGTGGAGATAATCAGAGTCAAGGTCTTTAGTCAAGAGCCTTGCATCATGGTTGATGCGATAGAAGATGCTCAATGTTGCGTTCAATGAACTGCTGGTACTCACCATCTGGTATCACATAAATATAGAAAGGTAGAAAATTTGCAGCACTGAAGGAGACTATTCCGCTATTCCTCTCAATGCGAACTGGAAACAGTTCCTCTTTCCAGCACTTAAGCTGCAGTCCTGTGGGGAATGGGGCGAGATAGGATGACAATGTAAAGGACGACAGAAACCAAATGGACCTCTTGGTATGACCATCCTAAAGGACGGTGATCTCCTTCACCAACATGGCCGCCACGGGAATGGAGGGCAGGGGTGAGGGAATGCCGCCACCCCATTGGTCAGGTCGGTGAACGAGCAAATGTCGCGGGAGTCGGGGGCGGGGTGCGGAGGAAGTGATCACGGGCAGATCTCGCGAGAGTTAGGTTAACGGCGGTTGGTGCGGGTCGCGGGCGATGCCCCGCAAAGTGGAGCGTGGCCGGTGCGCCGGAACCCGAGCTACACAGTACACCCGCTGCCGGCCGCAGGTCCGGGTACTGGCCGAGAGGAATCAGGCCGTGGTACCAGTGGGAGCCTGGGTGGAATGTGCCAGGGATTGGCCCGAAGAGCAAGACCCCGCTTTTGTAAGTGCCTGACAGCGGCAGAAACAGGGTCACAGTGGTGTGTACAGTGAGGGGGAGAGGGGGTGTGTACAGTGAGGGGGAGTACAGTGAGAGTGAGGGTGTGTGTGTGTGTGTGCACAGTGAGGGGAAGGGGAATGTGTACAGTGAGGGGGATGTGTACAGTGAGGGGAAGGGG
>JAHRHZ010000042.1:29503987-29545068 GCA_024137785.1 Ginglymostoma cirratum | reverse complement strand
GATGCTGCTTGACCTGCTGTGTTCATCCAGCCCCATGCTTGTTATCATTGACTAGCTGAATTGCCTGTTTCTGTTCTATAGTGATTCTATGATTTTCTGAAAGGATGTGAAATACATTTACAGGGGTGTGGTAAATAAATAGAAAGAGTAAGTGGTTATGGTAAAAATAGAAAGGGAAAGTTTCCATCAAAACCAATGTTACTACTGAGGGGTTGTCTGCTGTAAAATTTAAATCAATTTTATCACTAATTCTAAACTCTCTTTCGATGATGACCGTGGCTCAGTATCAGCACAAGTTTTGAACTCGAATCTCACTCCCAAGAGCCCTGAGCCCACAATCTGGCTAACGCATTACATCGGAACAGGATTGTGCCATTCAGCTTTTCCTATTGTGTGTTGCTTAGACTTGCTAACTGTACTCCAAGTGCGGTCTAACCACGGTTTTGTATAACATCAGAGAGTCAAATACCAAGAAACAGATCTTTTGGTCTAACTTCCCAAACTAAAGTAGCCCCATTTGCCTGCATTTGGCCCATATCCCTCTAAACCTTTCCTATTCAAATTCCTGTCCAAATGTCTTTTGAAGTTGTAACTGTACCCACATCATCCACTTCCTCTGGCAGGTCAGTCCATTAGCCGTCTTGATTTTTTTCTGCACCTGTTTGTGATATTTTAAAGATCTGTGCAGCTGAACTCAAAAGTCACTTTGCACATTCAATATATTGAACTTCATGGTATCTAGAAATTGCCCTGATTTATCTTTTTTTAGCACAATATAAATAACGTTATAAGTAACCTGAGGAAGAGTCACCGGACTCGAAACGTTAACTCTGTTTTTTCCTTCACAGATGCCGCCAGACCTATTGGGCTTTTCCAGCAACTTTGTTTTTGTTCCTGGTTTACAACATCCGCAGTTCTTTCGTTTTTTATAAATAACCTTACGCTTACTTTGAACTTCACCTGCCACAGTTTTGCCCATTCACCTAGTCTTATCAACATCCCTTTGTAATGTTATGCTGTTATCTATTCTGTCAACAATGCCACCCAACATTGTGTCATCAGCAATTTTTGTCCTGTGACTTTCTGTGCCATTATCCAAGTTGTTAATAAATAATGTGATTAATTGAAGCCTTAATACACTGGTCACATCCTGTTCACTGAGGCCTCCTCTCCCCTCTCAAAGGTGTAAAAGCATTAATTTTGAAGAACGGTGTAGTGATTGTAACGAGGTCAGCCAGCTGGAGCTCACAAATATGTGTTACCTGATTGGGGCTGTTAATCTGGTCCAGTCAGGGAGATCTGGCTGATATAAAAGGGTGAATGTTGGTGATATTGAGATACTGAATGCCTGACACAGTGACAGGCAGTCCTATGTTAAAACAGTAATGGATTTTTTTTTATCCCCACAGTCTGCCAAAATATTTGTTCTCAGCCAACATTACCTTAAAACTAAATAGATTAGAGTTGGTTGTGGGATCTTGGTATGAGCAAATTGCCAGTATTTGTGTGACTGCAAAGTGACTGCATTTGAAAATTGTTTGTTTGGCTTCAAAACCCTTTGGCGATGCCCTAATTTTATTGAATGGATATATAAATGACAGTTTTATTCAGTTTCTCTTCAATCTTAAATGCTAACTCTCACCATGTCAGTAGTGTATCATGGTTTTTCATGGTTTTAAATGGTTCTTTATAACATTTTCCCTTTCCAAATTTTTGCAGTTCAGTTAGGCATTGGAGTGAAAACATTCAATCAGTGGTAATGTAGAGAGAGAATATCAATTAAACCTCTTAACCTAAATCACTCTGCCTGTCCACTGCCTACCTTAACACCCATCTTTGTTGATCAGCCCTCTTAATTTCTTTGCCTTGACATCTTTATAAAATCTATCCACCCTCTCAAGTAATTTAGGCCCCCCCAATAGTCAGTGAAAGATTGAGAAACAAATTTGTAAGGTGGTTATGGTAGGAAATTTAACTTTCCAAACATAGACTGGGACTGCCATAGTGTTAAAGGCTTGGATGGAGAGGAATTTGTTAAGTGTGTATAAGAAAATTTTCTGATTCAGTATGTGGATTTACCGACTAGAGAAAGTGCAAATCTTGATCTACTCTTGGGAAATAAGGCAGGGCAGGTGACTGAGGTGTCGGAGAGGAGTCGGGGGAGCACTTTCGGGCCAGTAACCATAATTCTATTAGTTTTAAAATAGTGATGGAAAAGGATAGACCAGATCTAAAATTAAGTTCTAAATTGGAGGAAGTCAGTTTTGACAGTATTAGGGAAGAACTTTCAAAAGTTGATTGGGAGCGGATGTTTGCAGGTAACAGGACAGCTGGAAAATGGGAAGCCTTCAAAATGAGGTAACGAGAATCCAGAGATAGTATGTTCCTGTTAAGGTGAAGGGCAAGGCTGGTTGGTATAGGGAATACTGGATGACTATAGAAATTCAGATTTTGGTCAAGGAAAAGAAGGAAGCATATGTCAGGTAGAGACAGCAGAGATCAAGTGAATCCTTATAGGAGTATAAAGGCAGGAGGAGTATACTTAAGAGGGAAATCAGGAGGGCAAAAAGGGGACGTGAAATAGCTTTGGCAGATAGGGTGAAGGAGAATCCAAAGGGATTCTACAAATACATTAAGGACTAAAGGGTAACTAGGGAGAGAATAGGCCCCTTAAAGATCAGCAAGGCTGACTATATGTGGAACCGCAGGAGATGTGAGAGATACAAAATGAGTATTTTGCATCAGTGTTTACTGCGGAGAAGGATATGGGAGGTAGAGCTGGTGGGGAAATAAGTAGTGACATCTTGAAAAATGTTCATATAATAGAGGAGGTGGTGCTGGACGTCTTAAAATGCATAAAGGTGGTTAAATCCCCAGGATCTGATCAGGTGTACCTTAGAACTCTGTGGGAAGCTAGGGAAGTGATTGCTGGGCCCCTTGCTGAGATATTTGTATCAATGATAACCATAGGTGAGGTGTTGGAAGACCCGAGGTTGGCTAACATGGCACCAGCATTTAAGAAAGATGGTAAGGATGATAGACTACAGGATGATGACTATAGACCGGTGAGCCTGACGTCGGTGATGGGCAGGTTGTTGGAGGGAATCCTGAGGGACATGATTTACATGTATTCGGAAAGCCAAGGACTGAAGAAGGATAGCCAACATCGCTTTGTGCATGGGAAATCATGTCTCACTAACTTGATTGAGTTTTTTGAAGAAGTAACAAAGAGGAATGATGAGCACAGGCTGGTGCTTGTGTTCCCCAAGGTTCTTTATGGTAGACTGGTTAACAAGGTTAGAGCACGTGGAATGCAGGGAGAACTAGCCATTTGGATACAGAACTGGCTTGAAGGAAGGAGACAGGGTTGTGGTGGAGGGTTGTTTTTCATATTGGAGGCCTGTGACCATCCGTGTGCCACAAGCATTGGTGCTGGGTCCAATGCTTTTTGTTATATAAATAATTTGGATGTGAACGTGGGAGGTATGGTTAATAAGTTTGCAGATGACACCAAAGTTGGTGGTGTAGTGGACAGCGAAGAAGCTTACCTCAGAATATAACGGGATCTTGATCAGATGCACCAATAGGCCGAGGTGTGGCAGAAGGAGTTTAACTTAGATAAATGTGAGGTGCTGAATTTGGATAGGCAAATTAGGGCAGATCATATACACTTAATGGTAAGGTCCTGGGGAGTGTTGCTGAACAAAGAGGCCTTGGAGTGCAGGTTCATTGTTCCTTAGGAGGCCATGTTGCGGTTGTACATGACATTGGTCAGGCTACTTTTGGAATGCTGTGTTCAATTCTGGTTTCCCTGCCATAAGAAGGATATTGTGAAACCTGAAAGGGGTTCAGAAAAGATTTACAAGGATGTTGCCAGGGTCGGAGGGCTTGAGCTACAAGGAGAGGCTGAATAGGCTGGGACTATTTTCCCTGGAGTGTCGGAGGCTGAGGGGTGACCTTATAGAAGTTTATAAAATCATGAGGGGCATGGATAGGGTAAATAGACAAGATCTTTTCCCTGGGATAGGGGAGTCCAAAACTAGAGGGCATAGGTTTAACGTCAGAAGGGACCTAAGGGGCAGCTTTTTCATGCAGAGGGTGGTGCATGTATGGGATGAGCTACCAGAGGAAGTGATGGAGGCTGGTATAATTAAAATATTTCGAAGGCATCTAGATGGTATATGAATAGGGAGGGTTTAGAAGGGCCAAATGCTGGCAAATGAACTGGATTTATTTAGGATATCTAGTTGGCATGACAAGTTGGACCGAAGGGTCTATTTATGCGCTGTACATCTCTACGGCTATAATTCAAAAATGTACAAGGTTGAAACATATCAATATTTTGTTTTCTTGGATGTGAATGTGTATTGTTTCTAGGAAGTGTAAATGAGCCACATTGAGCTTGACTGATTTCTTAAATTGAATGTTAGTGTACCTTTTAACATATGTCACATGGATTGAATCAAATTTGGCTGAAGACAGGCATCTGTGATGCTTGGATCTTTGTCGGGAGGCTTTTAGTTATTAGTTTGTTCATACTTCAGATTCGTTTGTTCCTCTACCTCACTTAGATTCACAGTTTACTAGAAATAATTGACCTCCCTATTTTCTTAGCAAACTTTTAGTGTCCTCCTGTAATTTGTTGCAGTCATCCTCACTGTTGACTATCCCTCCAACTTGGTGTCATTTGTAAAGTTAGAAGTGTATTTTTTTGATCCAAAATTCAAATCACCAATGTCAATTGCGAACATTAGTGGTCCCAAAAGTAATCATTGTGGAACAACACTTCTCACCTTCTTTCACCCTGAATCATCTTCAGTTTTCTAACTGAAGGCAGAGGAGCATGAAGCTAGAGCAGCATGATCTTTGCAAAGATTGGACAGGTCATGAATCCAGTGCTACACTCTTAGCACCAATCTCATCCACACTGGCCACATACAGAGCCTATCAGATCCAGGACTACTTTGAATCTGCTAGGTTTATGGAGGTAATGTGAATGCCAAAACTTGAATTTCAGATGACTTTCCAATGAATGCTAGACATATGCAACAGCTTTTCCACAGAAAATGTTTTTTTTTGTGCAGTGAACTTTGGGAAATTGTGCCGTTTAAAGTGGTCCTTGAATATGTTATTCTGTCAGCCAGTTGTGGTGATGCAATTTGGTTTAGTTTTAAGTTGGCCAGTTTTCACTGAACTAATTGTAACCATAATGTTCTTTTAATCACTACAACATAGCCACTCTTATTTGTTTCATTCTACTACAGAATTGGTCTTCCACATTTATTTTTGAGTTAGAACCTTAAAGAACAATGAGCTTTAACTGTGCAGGTGATTATGCCTTCCGCAATTCATTTTTCTTTAACAGTATTGTTACTACTGCAGACAGCTTCTCTTTACTTTGTTACTTATCATTCTGCCTGGTACCAGAAATCTTCTGAACTGTTGGAGGGACATAGAAAAATACCTAAAATTCATACTTTCCTACCTGTAATGGACCAGACCAGCTCCCCCCCACCCCCAAATAAATTAAGATGACAGTCTAGATCCTAACATTTTCTTATTTTAAAGGTGAGTGTAAGGTGCACATTCCTGATGCAATTCATTTGAACAAACTAATCAACTTTAAGCAAAACATATTTTATTTTCACTGTAGTGTAAAAATACAGAGAAATAAAATTAAAAGAAAATAATTGGCTTAACTGTAATTCTTTACCATTGCTTAACAAAATAATATATATTAACTACTACTAATTAACTGTTCCAATAGAATAATATTCCATAAACACACCCTTGGCAAAGGTAAATTGAGTAAAATAGGTTGTCTCATGCAAGTCTAGCAGCAGGAAGAGAATGCCAGCTTTTAGCTGTAACAGAGGGAGGAATAAGAGCTTCCAAATCCAGCTTCAAGATCCCAGCAACTGCAGAAAGCTAGAACTAAAAATCCTGGTTCCATGTGAGCTTGGCCCACCCATTCAGGCTGCTTCTATTGTACCAACTTTATTAAAAAAAACAAAGACCTCTCAAATGGTCTACTTTATTGGCTTTGAGTCGGCAGCTAGACACCTCTGTCTTAACCTTCCTTCGTTTTAAATAAAGGACAAAATCCATCTCTTAAAGCCATTGTATCATACCCAAATATAGAATTGAAATGAACTTGCATGCATGGCTCTAATAAAATGGGATAGAAATATAGCTTTTCTTTAATTTAAAGTTCACCCCCTTTGGGTGTAATATTTGTTAGTTGGATTGACTGTGCAGTTCAAAATCTATACTGTGCAAAATTTTAAAGGGCATGATATCCCTTTCTCATTGTCACATAGGTAAATGACCTGCCTTAAATCCCCACTTTCTATTTCACACAAATAAATTACGTGTCTAAGTGAGATTAACTAGCTAAATCATGAGTAATGATGTCATGGACAGAAATACTTTCCGACACAGTGGCTGACTGGTATTCTATTTGTGGAAGTTGCTTATCATAGTTGGCTGGTCAGCTGGTTTCCAATGCAGGATGAGGCCAATAGTATGTATTCAATTCCTGCACCAGCTGAGGTTACCATGAAGGATTCTTCCTCTTGCTGTCCCCTCGCCTGAGTTATGGTGACCATCCCATTAAACCACCACCAAACGTTGCTCTCTATGATGACCTTACTATTCATTTTGTAATCTTTTCCTTCTCCAGCCATCCCAATTTCTTCCCATCTTTCTTGAAAATGCTAGGATGCAGTACTGTTTAGTAAGCTTGTGACCCTCAAAATTACATTTAATTAAAAGCTCTGATTTTTGGGCCGCTAATGGTGCTTAGCACACGTTGCTTATGCTGCTCGGATTACAATTGATGAAACTTAAAAATTAAATTTTCTGTGAAAGAATGTGCATCGGTAATTGTATTAATCATTACAGTCTAGCAAGACACAAAAACAGAAATTGCTGGAGAAACTCAACAAATCTGGCAGCATCTGTGGAGGGAAAGCAGAGTTAACATTTCAGGTCCAGGGATTGTTCTTTGGAACTATGAAAAAGTAGTCTATATTGTGAGTTTTTCCAGCAATATCTCTTTTTTTGATTGAGATTTTCAGCATCCACAGTTCTTTATTTTTTAGAGAATGCTTACATATTTACTATGGTTCCTAATTGACCTTGGCTATTGATGAAATCTACCTTCTCTCAGGTGCATGTTTACGAAACAGGATTTTGATTTTATTGAAAAACAGTCTCAATTTTAAGCAGTGCATGCTTTCAACTTTTGCATTAGTCATGTTCTTGCTCAAGCCACCTTTTTTTAGCATATTCTTCTCCAGTTGGCTATTGTACACTTGTGACTGAAATGAGAGAGAGCTGACAAGCTGTTCAACATAGCAAGATTGCTTATCAAGACCACACTGTCATGATCTGTGAGGTGGCTGCTGGTGTTGTTGTCCTGGAATCCCTTACTAAAGTTTACTTGCAGCAGCTTAACAATGACTTCTCCCTGAGAGTTTTGGACTGACAGGCGGCATCAGGAAGTCCAACAATTATGGGCCATTGACTTAATTCCACCTTTCATTAACGTGGACTGTAGTGGTCCTTGACAACTTCACACATTTTAGTCACCAGTCACCAATAATCTGACCCTCGATACCAAGATGAACACCAGGATTGTCAAGGCCACAGCCGTCATGTCAAAGTTGTGAAGCCAAGTGTAAATCAACAGCAACCTAACAAAAAATGTAGAGCTCTGTGTGAGATTATGCTTGTTCTCAGCACCATCCTTAATGTGGTGAAGGATGGGCAGCTTGTGCAAGCTAAGAAAAATGGCTAAGCAGCTTGCACAGCAGCTTAGACAATTATTAAGTGGCACAGGACAGAGTACATATATATTAACGTGCAGGGACCCCTCTTGAGTCAGTAGCAGCTCTGTCAGGTCATTTGCGCAGATTGGATGATGACTGCGTTCTCAAAGACGTGTTCTATGCTTACTATTGTCTTGAGGTATAGCAGTCACAACAGATTATGTGCAGTCTAGAAGTGGCACACATTCCATGATTAATCATTATCATACTCAAACCACCCTCTGAGGAATGAATTCCATTATAGTGCTGCGTTAGCTATAATTACACAAGTGTTTAGCAGCATCAAATTTAATCTAAAATCCATCTCCCTTGAGCCTTCATGTGTAAATCTGCAGAAGCAGAGGCTGTTCAACTATGACATATCATGAAGTCAGTTTCTTTTCTCTCGCTGATCACATATCTGTGTTTCTTGAGAGGCACTGGTAACAATGAGGAGTTGGACCTTGGATGACGTTCCCTCTCAACTAACGCAGTTTGAACCTGACTCTAGCATTTCTACTATAAAAATCAGCGAAAATCTCAGAACAGGGAGCAAGTATATGAAGATAGTTTCACAAGTAGCTCACTGGCTAGTACAGCCATAAGCCATGACTAAAGGTTTTAAATCATTCCTGCCATATATTTTTGTGAACCTGCTGCAGCCTTCCTATAGTGAAAAGTGTGAGAGAAATGGCATATTTCTACCTGACTTTTGTAGTAATTTATTTGTAGGAATAATCTGAGGGATGTCTTTAATGCTGAACATTCAAAAGTAACATTTCCTATACTTGAATTTTTATTTATTTTGATAAATTGTCAATTTGCAATTAAAATCAATCTATATCTTGAGGGGAAAAAAAAGTTCTGTGTGCATCTTTCAAAAGAAAAAGCACTGAGTAGAAAAGTAGTCAGCCTAGAAATAGTAATTGGGGTAACCCAGATCTGTAATATATATAATTCTGGAGCTTCTATTTTGTATGGGGTTGAGGTAGTAATTACCTTGGAGAACTGAATGGTTATCTACTTCAATTCTTCATTTTCTGTGCTGTTCCTATTTGTTGCCATAATGGACTATTGTCTACTTCATGTACTTTCTATTTATTAACTCTTAACTCTGAATCGATAATTTGATTTTATACTTTTATGTTGGAATCTGTCTTCAGCATGGACTTGTTCAAAAAATCACTAGTGTACAAGGCTGGGCCTTTACAGGTGCCAAATGGGATTTTTTTTTCATATATACAATCCTAACTGGATACTTGAACATGTTTTTGAATTCCAGTCGTCGTCATCCATCTCCCATTTACTTTTCTAGCCACAAATTTGTGTTTGCAGAGATAGCAGGAACTGCAGATGCTGGAGAATCTGAGATAACAAGGTGTAGAGCTGGATGAACACAGCAGGCCAGGCAGCATCAGAGGAGATGGAAGGCTGACGTTTCGGGCCTTGACCCTTCTTCAGAAGAAGGGTCGAGGCCCGAAACATCAGCGTTGCTGCTTGGCCTGCTGTGTTCATCCAGCTCTACCACCTTGTTATCTCTTTGTATTTGCAGTTAGTTTGCAAAATGCAAAACTGAAATCATTGATTTTCTTCTTGCATTTTTAGAAAGAAGCTTCCCCTCACACAGCTTGGTAAATTAGATTTAGCATAAAAAGTGCTGTCTCAGTTTATCACCGATTTTCCTCATCAGATGAGCTGGATTAGAATATAGTTGGCATGGTTAGCAAGTTTGCAAATGATACCATTAATGTTGGTATAACAGACAGTGAAGAAGGTTATCTGAGATTACAAAGCGATCTTGATCAAGCGGGTCAATGGGCTGAGGAGTGGCAGACGGAGTTCAATGTGAGGTATTGCATTTTGGTAAAACAAATAAAGGCAGAACTTGTAAAATTAATGGTGGGGCCATGGATAGCGTTGTAGAACAGAGAGACCTGGAGGTTGAGGTGCATAATTCTTCTAAATTTGTGTCACAAGTGGACAGGGTGGTTAAGAAGGCATTTAGTATGCTTGCCTTCATTGCTCAGACTTTTGAGTAGGAGTTGGGATGTAATGTTGAGGTTGTACAGGAGATTGGTGAGGCCTGTTCTGGAGTACTGTGTCCTGTTCTGATCACCCTGTTATAGGATGGATATTATTAAACTGGAGAGGGTTCAGAAGAGATTTACCAGGATGTTGCCAGGAATGGTGGGATTGAGTCATAAGGAGAGCCTGGATAGGCTGGGAGTTTCTTTTATTGGAGCATAGGAAGTTGAGGGGTGACGTTTAAAAGTTTATAAAATAATGAGAGGCACAGATAAGGTGACTAGCAAAGAGCTTTTCCCTAAGGTGAGGGGAGTTCAAAACTAGGGGCATATTTTTAAGGTGAGAGAAAGATTTTAAAAAGGACATTACGGGCAAATTTTTTTAAACAGAGAGTGTGTTAGTGTGTGGAATGAACTGCCAGTGGTGGTTGATGCAGGTATAGTTACAATGTTTAAAGACATTTCGTTAAGTACATGAATAGGAAAGTTTTAGAGGAACATGGGCCTAATGCAGGCAGGTGGGACAAGTTTAGTTTGGGAACATGGTTGGCATGGACTAGTTGCACCGAATGTTTGGTTTCCATGCTGTATGAATCTATAATTTCAAGTTTTTTTTATACCACCATCTAGCTATGAAGTGGTCACCTCTCTAAGGAAAGCATTTTTGTACAGATTTCCATATCACTTTCTCTGATACTGTCTTAATCTCGTTTTCTTTTAATCGTGTAGTATTTAAAATTTTACAATAAGCCATGAAAGAACTTGATTTTGAAGTTGTGATAATTGTTGTAAATATGATTCTTATAATGAATCAAGTATTCCTTTTAAAGTGGTTGCTGTATGCTAAGATTTCAGCTCTTGAAGTGGATGAACAACTAAAAGAAGTCCGTAGAGAAAAATTGGAAAATTTGAAGCGTTTTCAAGAAGAGGTGAAGCACCGCGTGAACAAGTATACTCGATTACGCAAAAAACAGCAACAGCAGCGATCTTATGAGGCAGTAAGGAAATGTTAAAGAAGTGATTAAACAGATACACATTCTTCATCGTAGCAGATCTATATCGTTAGAAATACACTAATATCCCTCGTAGTGCCTTTTTAATATCTAGTGAATTGAACACCTTATCTACCTAAATTTGACACAATTTCAAAGTTAGATTTTTTTTTCTTTTTCAACTTCTGTATTTTTTTATTAATCATTGGAGATATAATTTGAATGTAGCCATTATTTTGCTCAACTTTTCGAGAAGATCTTACAGTGATCTCTCTTGATACAACGATGGTTTAATGTGGCTCGCAACCTTCATAAGACAGCTCCTGAGCTGTGTTAACAACTTTTCTAAATTCCTATAAAAATGGCAGGATAAAATATGAAGAAGAGTCACTGGAAGTTAACTTTGATTTCCCTCCACAGATGCAGCCAGACCTGCTGAGATGTTCCAGCAATTTGTGTTTTTGTTCTTGATTTCAATTTCCAGCATCCATAGTTCTTTGTTTATTTTTAAACTTAGGAAAAAAAATGGTACAGACCTGACTGCTAATTCACTGTTATATTAACAAAAAATTGCTGAAAATACTCAAATTGAGCACCAACTGTAAAGAAAAAAAGGACAGAGTTGCTGTTTCACATTAATGATCTTCTGTCAGAATTTGCTGACTGATATCTTAACTCACTTTCTCTCTCTGCAGGTGTTGCCTGACTTTGAGGTTTTGCAGTATTTTCCAGTGTTATTTCGAATCTCTGTTCTCTGCAGTTTTTTCTTTTGGTAGACTCATATCTTCTTTTTAACAATTGTTAAGATATTTCATAATGACAAATTAATGGAACTATGTGGGGGAGAGAAATGGGTACATTACATAAATCCAGTATCGCAATGTAATTTCTGTCACCCTACTTCTGCTTTAAGTATTTCAACACAACAGTACAAGTGGGGGGGAGAAAAGACATATAAGCCGTGTTATTTCTCATCGCATTGAGATAATCAGGTCAAATAATGCATTTTTTGTTTTTAATCCATTAATTAGTGTATGTGGTATACATTAACATAGCCACAATAATTCATGTATTGCATTTGAACTAGTATGCTGTTCTACAAAGATAGGGGTTTGTCAGTCTGATTAAAAGACAAAGAAGATAGCAAATGTAAGGTTTTAAGTTGTTTCACACCCTATTTTAAGCAGTGGACCCTACAATCTGGCTGTACGTAACACAAGTATCATTTAAACTATCTTATTTCTCTTTTTTTCTAGGTTGAAAGGGATGATCATGTTATAAAGCAATCATCTGCTTCTGTTGAACATCTCACTCCAAATAAAAACACTTGCGTGTTTCGTGGTAATAATGCAGAGTTTGCTATTTTCAGTCCAAGCTCCAGGTGGGTGTGTGCTCAGAGTCTAGGCATTGATAAGGAGGAAAGCAGTGATGTTTTCAGCGATCAAGCTCGGAAGGTGAGCATATCCGGGAGAGAACTGAACTGCAGCTGGTTTTCCTCGAAGCTATTTCATCTTTCTAACAGAGCAAAATTGTGACAGAAGGGACAATTGCACATAATGAAACCTTGCCATGTCATATTGCATTCCTTTGTTGAAACTAGAATTTCAAATATTCATCTTTCCACTACCCATCACTAAAATTCTGTTACTTTTATGAGTATAAAATGTAAAAACACTGAGTTCTAAGTCTTGCACAATATTTGCCTTTTGTGCTCAGTCAATGCAAATGCTCTGCAGAAATTTCATATTGCTCAAAATTCATACTGATTCATCTATCTGTGCAATAATGTCTAAGTATGACTAATTAATGGAAGATTTGGTCTGTTAGACCAAGTCTGGAGGTTGTTTTCTTTCCATATTAAAGATTTAGAGAAGTTACAACATAAATAGTAATGATCTTACGTGTGTACAATTATATAACATTAAACAAGTCATTGAAATATAACCTGATAAAGTTTAACACTGACAAGGTTCCACGGCAGTTTCCTTTGAAAGGTATTGTGGTAAGACTTGATTTATCCAGTCCAACTTCAAGAATGTTCTAAACTATAAGTGAAAACCTGACTTTATATACTCTTTAATCACCACTGCTCACAGGACCTTGAGCACCCCCTCCCTTGACCGTCCCTTTTGGAATTGTATATCAATCACTCATTCTGTCTCTTTCTAAAAGAAGAGGGTAGGTCGATTTAGCTCAGTTGCCTGGATGGCTGCTTTGTGATGCAGAATAATGCCAACAGCATGCGTTCAATTCCTGCACTGGCTGAGGTTACTGTGAAGGATTCTCCCCCTCAACCTCTCGCCTCCACTGAGGTGTGGTGACCCTTTCAGAGACCGCAGCCCTATGGTCTGGTAAGACTATGGCTACTTTACTTCTACCTGTTTCCAAAATATGGCAGGAATAGGTAACTAATAGTTTCTGCCACAATTTCAAACTGACACAGTAGCCAAGACAGGTTGTCTCATTATTTGGGCAGATCGATGATACACTGTTATAACAAGTTTATGTAATCTAAATGATGGTTGATGATATAATTTGAAAGCTTATCTGCTTTTCTTAAGGGAATGTCTTAATTATTGTAGTTAAGCAATTGTATTAAAAATTTTTTTTATGCGTTTGAGAGGGAAATGTTTTTGATCTCTTCAAGGAATGGCTGTACTGTAATTTGTTCCATTTCACTCTTTGAATTGTTATGATCCATTTGGGGCTTGGTAACATTTAAAGAGAATTTTAAACAGCTCACTTAAGCAATAGGTTACATCACAAAATTTCATGATTTTACACAAAAAACAAACTTACGTTTAATTCAGAAAATACAGGAATATTTGACCTACATTGTAATAAATACCAGTGACAGCCTTGTATTACTGTACAGAAATAAAAATCTCTTGTCTGTTGTTTTTGAGTGTGTAGTATTTTAGATTGCACATCTCCCTCTCTCTCCCCCTCCCTTTCTCTCTCTTTCTCTCTTTACCCCCCTTTCTCTTTCTCACTCTCTCTTTCTGTCCCTCTCTCTGTTTTTGTCTCTGTCGAGCCTGAAGATTTTTTTTAATGCCTACTTCCATTCACCATGTAAGAAAATGTACAGGTTACTTTCTTGCTTCCAGGTATTTGCCAGGCTATCTATGCTGGTGAATTGTACGACAGGGACTATTGAGGTTTTTAATCTTAATTTTTGACTATATGCTTTTCAATAGATCCTTTGATGGATCAACAGAGATTGAAAGTGCAAACCTACAACAAACTCAATTGTCTAGTTGCGTTTTCTTATGCTATTACATCTAGAGTTAAAATCAATTTGAGATTTTTTTGTTTCTAACTTAAGTTAAAGGTAGTTTTATATAAATTGGAAGCATTCAGTGCATTTATAAAAATAGTATAACTAATTAAAGGGGGGTATCGCGTAGAACTGAAGTGTTGTTTCTGAGTTATCTTGTATTTGTGCCTGTTTCAAGGCAAAAGTTATCCTTTTTAAACTAATCCTAATGAGTCTGATTTGTTTTAGCTTAGTAAAGTTACAAAACAGGCTCGGCATAGGCTTGCATCATGTCAAACAGTATCAGAAGAGGACTTGTGCTCAACTCTTCCAGGAGGAATTTGGAGGGAGTCTCCACCAAGAGATGTGAGTTAAGTTGCATGTCATAATGTAAAAGAATGACTATGAATAAATCTACTGTCTTGGAGTGTGTAGAAATTTTTGCTTTTGAAATAATTTGAGAACCTGACATTGAAAGAAACCACAATATCTCCCAATTTGGAGTTTTTAATGCATTTCTTTAGAAACAAAATAGACTTCATTTGTTTTTTTTTCCCAATCTCAAACTGCTGATTTTGTGATGAATTGCGAATTTATTTATTGTGGACTATGTCCATAAGGTATCATTCTTTTCTAATGCCATTTCACTTAAGACCTCCAAAGCAGAGAAGGAGACTTTCAGTTATATCATGTGTAGTTAAAAACAACTAGAATTCTCAATTGAAAGAACTCTTATTAACATTTCAAACTCGAACATCCATTTTCATGTTTAGAGACGTTAAATAAGTAGACACCAGTTGGTTACATAAGACATGCATTTATTTCCTCTTCTAAGTTTTACAATGACTTCTGAAAGTGTTTTCTTACCCAAAAAGTGTCCATAAGAAATAGGGAAGCAGTTTCTATACAATTTGTGCCTTAATACTGTGTTGGAGTATTTAGAATCAATACTTGTTCACACATTAGTTCTTCCCTATTATTTTGTGAAATTGAATGTTGGGTGTTTACATTTTAAATCACGGCTTTAGTTGTTGTACGTTAAAACTCCATTTGCATTTCTGTGATGTCTAAATGTCAAATCAAATGCTGGTTTATAATAGTCTCACATAGTTTACATCACTCGGGTGAAGTCTCATTATATAAACGGTAATTTTGAATAGCTTTTGAGGAAAAAATGGTACTTGATCAAGGTTGCAGACTTGCTCACCAAGCCGGTGTGTTTGAAGCAGACATTTTGTCACCTGGATAGGTAACATCGTCAGAGCACCTCCAGTGAACTGTAATGTTTCTCATAGTCCTTGCATGATATTTTGTATATTACATTAGTTTTATTGGTTGTGGGTAAGTTGTAGTAATGTCTGAAGGAATAGGATAGAAAATAGAGGAAGGAGGTGGTGATGGAGAAAAATTGGGAAGGAAAATGAAGAGAGTCAGTATGCCCACATGTCCATAAGCCTAATGAATGATTTAAATGGCCAGTTAGGGACTGCTTCCTGCCAATGCTGGTGTTTTACCAGCAACAGGTACGAATCTCTATCTCTGTGTGGAGCCTGCCATGGTGGTCTCTCCATGGGGTTTGTGCGTTCTGATCAAACACTCTGTGATCCATCAAAGAACCCCAACCCCCAGAGAAATGGTGACCATGCAGCAATGCCCATTACTCTTTGCCAGAGTTTTACTGGGCTCCAATGATCCTGACTCCATTTATCTTTGTTTGAAAGTGCTGTCCGTGTCATCTGCCTGTATGTCAAGGAAAATTTAAATCCTTGTAAACCCTGAGAGTAAAAGGTGAAATAACGGGAGTGACATTGCAAGCAACTTTTTGAAGTCGATGTTATAAAATTTTGTTCCTTTACTTGGGAATCTTAAGTGTTAGACATTTAATTTTTCAGTGTGATTTTATTTTCATTGCCAATTGAAATGAAAATAAAATCAGTATATACTTGTATTAAGCAAAATTTAGCAAAATTACTTATGACTAGACTGCATCATGTGATTAAACTTAAGGTTGTCTTGCTCTTAAGTAGGTTTTAACTGCAAACCTGAAGTTCTACCTACATTCAAACTGAAATGGTGTTCCAGAATTGGATTTTATCAATCAAATTTTTCTCCCCACTTTTCCTGAAGGCACCTGGTTTAAACTGTCCTAGCAACATGTCCAACTGGCCACTCAAAGCTGAGCCTAAGCAGTGAATGTCATTCAGTTACTCGACTGCATTTAAAATTATAGGCACTATTTGCTCTTCTACAAAGTATTTTGTCCTTTATAAGAGGGTCATTGCTTATTGTGCTTAGGATGACTTTTTCTCTTACAGAGAAATTGTAATAAGTGTTATGTGTGACATACTTCTAATATAGATTACAAGTAGCACAGTTCCCCTAAAGTAAAAATTTTAAATATTTTCATCCTCAAACAGTTGTTCTTGACTTCTTATTCCCCTACACTTCCTCAACCTGATCCAAAATTACAAAATCTGCAATAAAAATGGAAAATGCTGCAAATGCTCAGCTGATCAGATAGCATTTGTGGAAAGAGGAGCAGATTTTGATGATAGGACCTGAAATGTTAAGTGTCATGTTTTGATCTTAACGACCTTGTCAGAGTTTGAAATAACAATAGAATGGCCGCTAGTCAATCGTTAAGGGCATTTTCTCCTTTTCCAGAACCCAGTATCCCAAAAAGAGGGACAACTAGATGTTACAAGAGATTTCACGTGTTTGGAAGGCCAACATGACCTGCCTGCTGAGTTGCAGGAACAGTCTCAGAAAGTGATGGATGGAAAACATGTTACTTTCCAGCGAGAGCTGCCACATCTAAAGGTTAGAGTTACACTTCTAGATTAATGTTCTAAACTATGGTTTGGCAAGGAACATGGTTGATACTTTCAGCATTTTCTATTTTTATTTCTAGTTGAGTATTGTTTGAAAGTTATACAATTATAGAATCCCTACAGTGTAGAAGCAGGCCATTTGGCCCCATCAAGTCCACACCAACCAGTATCCCACCCAAACCAACCCCCATTTCCTGTAACACTGCATTTTCCATGCTTGATTCAACCGGCCTGCTCATGCCTGGAAACTACAGGCAATTTAGCACGGCCAATCCACCTAACCTGCACATCTTCGGACTGTGGGAGGAAACCGGAGCACCTGGTGGAAACCCACACAGACACGGGGAGAATGTGCAAACTCCACAGTCGCCTGAGGGTGGAATCGAACTCTGGTCCCTGGTGCTGTGAGGCAGCAATGCTAACCACTGAGCCACCATGGCTCCTGTTGTAGTACGTGAGATTTAGGAGTAATCAAATTGTGAATGGAATACTTGTGGTTTGTCTATTTGGAAGCGTGGCAGTTTTATTTACAAAGTACCTAAACAGTGTTGAATAAAGTAATGTTTAGTACTAATCCAATGGCTGGGGGATGGTTTTGTTTTCTGGCTGCTTGCATTAGCATTCATGTTTTGTGGTAAACTAAAGATGTAAAAAGATCTTTAACAGTACAGACTGCATGTGGACTTCTAAAGAAAGGCAATAACATATTTTGTGTTTGTTTATTATTAGTTTCTACCTAGACTTAATTTTATGAACTTGTGTTGCCTGATTTATTATAGCGCAGCTGAATTGTGACCTTATCCTTATTCTGTTCTTCTACAAACTGCTCTGAAAGGGAAAGTGAGACATGTAGCTTTCTTGCATAATTATAAGGCACTTCAAAATTCCATTGTTCAGACAACCCAATGATATGAGGAGTTAATAGCCAAAGATGTATTCTTATCATATCTGTTACACTTCTACAGATGAAGCTGCTGGTTTACTCTACTGCATCCGAGTTCCTTTAGCTATGTGGTTTCATTTTCTTTTGTGGATTTTATATAGGGGTAAGAATTTTGTGAGGAGACATAAAAAGTCAACATGGTGACCTAGTTTATCATTCAGGGCATTCTGTCGTTTTCCAGAACTCAACATCCCAAAGAGGGGCACATCTGAATATCGCAGGAGAGTTCATGTGTTTGGAAGGCCAGCATGACCTACCTGCAGAGTTGCAGGAGCAGTCTCAGAAACTGATGGATGAAAAACATGTTACTTTTCAGCCAGAGCTGCAACATGGAAGGGTAAGACTTGGGTTTCCAAATTATTGTTCTAAACTGTTATAGTGAGCAGTGAAGTGGAATCTGTCTAAAAATGTGATTTTTAAATCAATGTAACATTTTAATTGGTGCAAAATTCTATTGCTTTAGAAGTGTTTGTAACTTCCCAATCTTTCCTCATGTAATACAGAATCTAAATCCAATTTTTCATCTGCACTAGTTTACAAATGTTCACTGTCTTGTTAAGAAATCTTGCAGCATCCTAAGCTTAATATCTTGAATTCTGAGAGGGCATTTTGAGTTTGTGATTTCCTCCAGTGTCACTTTAAACAATGATAAAAATATTGGTAATGTCGTTCCCCGATGTTTATACACCTGATGTGGCCATAGTGAATTGATGTAAGTGCAACATGTTTAGTTTTAGTTATTTTATTTTTTCCATTATATTCAGTGGTGTTACCGTCACTGAATTCCCCCAATATCATCTACCTTGGGGTTATCATTGACAAGAAACTCAGCTGGACTCACCACATAAACACAGTGGCTACATGAGCAGGTCAGAGGCTAGGAACACTGTAGCAAGTAACTCGCTTCCTGACTCCCCAAAGCCTGTCCCTTGTTCACAAGGCTCAAGTCAGGAGTGCCTCACTTCCCTTGACCGGTGCAGCTCCAGCAACTCAAGAAGCTTGACAACATTGAGGCCAAAGCAGCTCACTTTATTGGTACCACATTCACAAGCATAAACTCCCTGTTTAGTAGCAGCAGTGCACTGCAGAAATTCACTAAGGATTCTTAGCCAGCACTTTCCAAATCCATTACAACTTCCATCTAGAAGGACAAAGATAGCAGATAAATGGGAATACTACCACCTGCAAGGTTGCCTTTAAGCCACTCACTATCCTGACTTGGAAATATCTTGCTGTTTCTTCATTGTCACGAGATCAAAATCCTGGAATTCCTTCCCTAAGGCATTGTGAGTCAACCTACAGCTGGTGGACTAGAGCAGTTCAAGAGGGCAGCTCAGCATTAACTTTTCAAAGGCAATTGAGGATGGCCAATAAATGCTGGCCAACCAGTGACCCCACTTTCCCTGACTGAATACAAAACGAAACACATGCTGTATGTCCACCTTTGGGATATATCTGTTGTGCCTTGCTAATAAATCTCTGGTGGTCTTCAGAGACTGGCAGGTTACATTCACCAACTTTAGTTGTTGTATAGTCGAGTGCTTGATCGTTGGTATGTAATATAACTGCATGGTAGCCTCTTTGATGTGAATGATCTGTTGCTTCAGACTGTTTTCTGCTATCAGGACTTTGTTGCTGTGTGGACATGTTTATTAAAATGAGCTTGGTTTAAATGTTGCAACAAAATGTACTAACTCTTATAACTACTACTTTTTCAGTGGTGTTTAACTTCCTATATTCCTTTGAGAGTTATGAATTATTTATTTAAATGTTTGATAATCTTCCACCATTATCTTTTGGTCTAATTTCCCAATTTCAGACACTAAATTGGCTTTCTTTAAAATTAAGACCACAGTTTTGAACGTGGCTGCATCTCTGTTCTTATGAAATTCATCATACTGTGATCCCCAGAGAATCATGTTACTAATTAATCTCTCATTATACAATGAGATCTAAACTAGTCTATTCCCTAGCTGGTTCTTCAATACCATATTCTTGAAAATTGCCTCCAAAGCATTCCATCAGTTTACCTTCTAAGCCACATTAGTTCACCCAGTTTTCGTGAAGATTAAAGATTCCCAAACTTATTGCATTACTCTTGTTACATGCTCCTCTGATTTCCTGGTTATAGACTCTGCCCAATTGTATTACAATTCATGGTCCTGTAAACTACCAGTGTTTCTGTTCCCTTTGTGATTTTGCAGCTACATGCTTAGTAATTCTGCGTTCTGATTTTCTAGACAAAGATCCTTTCCCCCCTACTATTTTCATCCCTTTGATATATCTCTGTTTCCATTGCCAGCTTTTTTAAGTAATTTAAAGATAGAGAGTTTGCGTGTGTGTGTTTCTGTTACCAAAATGAATGACTTACCAAGCCTTTTTTGATGCATGGTGGATGGAAAAAGTCTGTATTTTAATTTTAGATTCCAGATGCAATTGACTCCAGTAAAAACAGCATTGCAAAATATCTCTCATCTTCCTGTTTTCTTCATATTGTACAGAATTCTGAACCAAGGACAATGGTTTTCCATTTTGGTGTATACTTTAACTCTGTGCAAGCTATGATTTATTGATTGCCACATTTAATCTGAAGCAAGTATATTTTACAAATATATTGGTGTGTTTAAAACATGCAAATTATTTTATTAAGTTAATTAATAGTTTCATGGAACTGTTTTAAAATTTACCCTATTACAATTTGAATGCAGCCTAGAAGTCTTGGTTAGGCATATTTTTTAATAATAACATTTTTCAAATTCTCCACTAAAATAAAGGTAATGTTACCATTGTTCCAGAAGACCATAGGGTTGCGCTCTCATTAGAGAAAGCAAAGAACAAAACAGCACAGGAACAGGCCCTTTGGCCCTTCAGGCATGGAAAACCACATTTTGCTCTTCCATACTAAAACTGTCTTCACTTACAGGATCCGTATCCCTCTATTCCCTTCCTATTCATGTATTCGTCCAGGTACTTGTCGAATACTGCTATCGCGTCTGCTTCCACCATCTCCTCTGGTAAAGCGTTCCACCACTCACCACCCTTTGTGTGAAACACTTACCTCGCACATCTCTTTTAAAAGCCGTCCAGCACCTTGAACCTGTGTTCCCGAGTAATTGACCGCTCCATTCCTAGGAAAAAGCTTCATACCTTTCCACTCTATCCACGCCATTCACAATCTAATAAACTCCTATTAGGTCGCCCCCACAACCTCCTGTGTTCCAGTGAAAACAAACTAAATCTAGCCAACCTTTCTTCATAGCTAAAATCCCCCCGTACCAGGCAACATCCTGGTAAACTTTTTCTGTATACTCTCCAAAGTATCCACATCGTGTAGTGACTAGAACTGTATGAAATATCCCATGTGTGGCCGAACTAAAGTTTTACAAAGCTGCAGCATAACTTGTCTATCCTTATACTCAGTGCCCCTTCCAATGAAGGCAAGCATGCCATAAGCATTTTTTACTACCTTACCTACTTGGGCTGCCACCTTCCATGATCTGTGGACCTGCATACCCAGGTCTCTCTACATATCAATACTCCTAAGGGTTCTGCTATTCACTGTATAATTTCCACCTATACTTGACCTTCCAAAATGCATCACCTGACATTTGTCTGGATTAAAGTCCATCTGCCATTTTTCTGCCCATGCCTCCAACTGAGCTGTATCCTCTGACAATCCGCCTCACTATCCACAACTCCACCAATCTGTATATCATCCATAAATTTACTAATTAGACCAGCTATGTTTTCCTCCAAATTATTTATGTAGATCACGAACAGCAGAGGTTCCAGCACTGATCCCTGTGGAACACCACTAGTCACATTCCTCCATTCCGAAAAGCATTCTTCTACCCGCTGTTTCCTATGACTAAGCCAGTTCTGTGTCCATCTTGCCAGCTCACCCCTCATACTGTGTGACTTTACCTTTTGTACCAGTCTGCCATGAAGGACCTTGTCAAAGGCTTTACTGAAGTCCATGTAGACAACATCAACCACTTTTCCCTCCTCAATCATCTTAGTCACCTCCTCAAAAAACTCAATCAAGTTAGTGAAGCACAAAATCTCCCCCGTACAAAACTATACTGTCTATCGCTAATAATTCCACTTGCTTCTAAATGCCTATAGATCTTGTCCCTGAGAATCTTTTCCAATAATTCCCCTACTAACTGGCTTATAATTTCCTGGATTATCCCTGTTACCCTTCTTAAACAATGGGACAACATTGGCTATTCTCCAGTCCTCTGGGACCACACCTGTGGCTGAAGAGGATATGAAGATGTCTGTCAGTGCTCCAGCAATTTGTTCTCTTGCCTTCCTCAATGTTCAGGGATACATCCCATCAGGACCCAGAGACTTTTCTACCTTAATACTTTTTAAGAAGCACAGCACCTCTTCCTTTTTTAATAGCAATTTGGCTTTGAAACTCGACACTCCCTTCCCTGTGATCATCCTCCACCAATTCCTTCTCTTTGGTGAATACCGGCATAAAGTATTTGTTTAGGACCTCACCTACCTCTTCTGACTCCACACACAGATTCCCTCCTTGACCATGAGTGGACTACCCCTTTCCCTGGCTACCATCTTGCTTTTTATATAGGTATAAAAAGCCTTTGGGATTCTCCTTAATCCGGTAATGACTTTTCATTACCCCTTTTAGCCCTTCTAATTCTTTGTTTAAGTTCTTTCCTACATTCCTTATATACTTCAAGGGCTTCATCAGTTCCCATCCTCCTAGACCTTACACATGCTTCCACTTTCTTTCTGACCATAACAGCCAAGGTTCACGTAACTTGCCATTCCTATCCTTTATTCTCACAGGAACATGCCTCTCCTGAACTCTTATCAACTGCTGTTTGAAATATTTCCAGAATTCCAATGTAGATTTACCCTCAAACAGCTGCCTCCAATCAAAATTCTCCACTTCCTGCCTTGTATTGTGGTGGTTTGCCTTCCTCCAATTTAGCACCTTCACCTGAAACTGCTGTTATCCCTATCCATGAATATCTCAAAACTCATGATATCATGGTCACGACTGGACGTGGTTTAACCTGAGAGTCAACTTACCTCAGGCAAGGGAAGAAGTTGAGAATGAGGAATCTTCTAACCTTAGCCAATGACGAGAATTGAACCTGTGCTGTTGGCATCACTTCATCACAAACTAGCCATCCGGCCAGTAATTTGAATGAAGTAATCTAAAGAAGAGCAAAATAGATATTTAAGTCTTAAAAAGGGTATTTTAAAAATGTGTTTTGAGGTTAAAAGAATTAAAGATGTATATTGCAGAAAAAGGTTTAAAATTAATTTAAATAAATAAAATGTGTGACTTTCTAACCCCTAAAGCTTTGTTATTGATTGTGCTCCTCCCTGTAGACTGTTATCTGACTTTGTGTATGTTAATTATTATTTCAGCCCTGTAGTCAATTTTATCGTGAGCCCTACCCCACAAGTTCCTATGTAGGGTTTAGTACTGACTATAAGGCAGCACTAATCTTGAGACCTGGTGTGGACCAGGAAGAGAGAAAGAAGCAGGTAAGAAGTCTGAACTTTTATGAATCAATTTGACCTTTGTCATATGGAAATCGGCAGGTTACTTTTACCGTTGGGAGGTTGCATGAAAGGGGAGCAAAAAAATTTGTGTTCTGCTGATTTCTGATGACTACATCCACATTGAATTGATTGTGGAAGCTGTGTGATGTGTATAGAACCTCAACTAACAGACTCAATAAAACTGCTGAATAATCTAGTACAGGAGTAGTTGAATTTTTATAGCAATTATCTGAGGTAGTCTCTGAAAGTTTGCTTTTCTTGTCTTACATGACGTGTATGTGCTGCGGTAGAATTGGACACAACATGGATTTACAAAAAGGAAATCATGCTTGACAAAGTACAGAAATTCTCCTGAGGATGAAACCAGTAGAGTTGATTGGGGGAACCTGTTGCTGTAGTTTGTTTGAACTTTCAAAAGATTTTTGACAAAACTCCCACATAAGAGATTAATGTGCAAAATCAAAGCACATGGGATTGGGGGTAGTGTATTGAGATGGATAGAAAATTGGCTAGCAGACAGGAATAAATCAGTCTTTTTTCTGAATGGCAAGCAGGAATTGGTGTTAGGACCCCAGCTATCCACAACATATGTTAATAATTTAGGTGAGGGAACTAAAGGTAACATTTCAAAATTTGCAGATAGCACAAATCTGGGTAGACTGTGAGGAAGCAAAGATGTTGTGGTGTGATTTAGACAGGCTGAGTGAGTGACCAGATGCATGGCAGATACAGTATACAGTGGATAATTGTGAGGTTAGCAAAAATAGGAAGACAGATTATTATTTGAATGGCTGCAATATTCACTCTCACCCGTGCGTTGTGGTAGACAGGATTTGTGGGAAAGTGGAAGCGGGTTACTCGTTTCAGTATTCCAAAACACAGACTTGTAGCTACAGTTTCAGGTTTTGAGTTAACTCTAACCATAGTAACTCTAATGATTTAATCCAGTTAAATGCAACAAGATCTGCACAATGTCCAGGCTTGGGCTGACGAGTGGATAGTAACATTCACGCCACACAAAAGCCAGGCTATGACCATCATCAATAAGAAACAACCTACACACTGCCTCTTGACATACAATGGTGTTACAATCACTGATTCCCCCACTATCAACATTCTGGGGTTACCATTGACCAGAAACTCAACTGGACTCACCACATAAACACAGTGGCTACAAGAGCAAGTCAGAGGCTAGGAACTGCAGCGAGTAACTCACCTCCTAACTCCCCAAAGCCTGTTCTTCATTTACAAGGCACAAGTCAGGAGTGTCATGGAAAACTCCCCATTTGCCTGGATGGGTGCAGCTCCAACAACACTCAAGCTTGACACCATCCAGGACAAAGCAGCCCACTTGAGTGGCACTACATCCACAAGCATCCACTCCCTCCACTGCTGATGCTCAGTAGCAGCAGTGTGTACTATCTACAAGATGCACTGCAGAAATTCACCCAGGATCCTCAGACAGCACCTTTCAAACCCATGACCACCTCCATCTAGAAGGAGATGGGCAACAGATACATGTGAACACTACGACCTGCAGGTTCCCCTCCAAGCCACTCAACATCCCTACTTTGAAATATAATCACAATTTCTTCACTGTCACTGGGTCAAAATCTTGGAATTCCCTCACAAATAGCATTGTGGGTAAACCCACAGTAGGTGGACTGAAGCGGTTTAAAAAGGCAGCTCACCACCACCTTCACAAGGGCAACCAGGGACAGGCAATAAATGCTGGCCAGCCAGCAACACCAATATCCCACAAATGAATAAAACAAAATTTATGGTCAAAAGCTAATCCTTTTAATGTTGATGTCAGGACTTGGTTCAGCAGAAATGGGCTTAGCTATCATTCATTATAATTAACTGGATTTTTTTCCCCTTTAGCAAGTAAAACAAATCCCATTAAAAGAAACCAGGTTGCAAGCTGACCAGAGATTTAATTTGTTTTCCTGTATTAACAGCCAAACACCAATTCCTGTGTTTAGATAAAAATATGCACCAACTTGATTTTTTTGATGCTTTCAATTTATGAAGAAGGCCCAAGAATCTGTTTAATGCGGAGGTGTACTGCGCCTTTAAAAGACAGTTATTGCATTTGGTCTGGTTATCTTGCAGAAGCAAGCATTGTGCACTTTGCAGCTAACTAGAGTAATGGAAAGTATTGAAATAATACAGATATATTTTTGGATTGATCTTTCTTTTCCCAGCGTGGTAACCAGTATTTGATGTACCGTCGCCTCTTCATGGATATTGAACGAGAGCAGGTGAAAGAACATCAGCGTCAGCGAGAGCATGAGAAGAGGATATCTAAGTGAGTTAGTTTAGTTTAACATTTAGAAAACTAGGAACAGGAGTAGGCCATTTGGCAGTTAAGGTGGTGCTGAAACTTGCAGCTTAAACACTGCCTGCATTTAGTAAACTAAATCCAGTGCTGGTCTTGTTGCAATTGTCAGTAGAATTTTCCATAGGGAATTTGACTCCTAAAAATACTTAACAAAGTAAATTGCAGTTTCATACAACCATTTGGATTATCAAGTGTGCACCCACTCTCTTGAAAACCAGTCCAATTAGTTCCACTCCCTGCAATTTGTTTCTCCTTCAAGTATTCATCCAGTTTCCTTGTGACAGATACTGTTAAATCTGCATCCACTACCCTATCAGGCTTTTTGTTGCATAAAAGAAATTCTCATCTCGCCTCTTGTTGTAGAGTCAGAGTCATACAGCCGTTCTCTCCAACTCGATCTTCTGACCGGGTTTCCCAAACTAAACCAGTCCCATTTGCCATTATTTGGCCCATGTCCCTCTAAACTCTTTCTGGTCATGTACCTATCCAAATGTTTTTTAAACGTTGTAACTGTACCTGCATCTACCACTTCCACTGACAATTCATTCCATAAACGAACTACCCACTGTGTGAAAAAGTTGCCTCTCAAGTCCTTTTTAAATCTTTCCCCTCACACCTTAAAACTAGTTCTGAACTCCCCTACCCTAGGGAAAAGACTTTGGCTCATCAACTTATCTCTACCCTTCAAGTTTCCCTAGCACTTTTTCTCTAGTGATAGTTCATGTGTGTTTATTTCCTTTCCTCCTCTTGCCATTGATTATTGATATTTTTAAATGTGATTAGTGCCTTCTACTGTAAAGGCTGATGTAAAGTATATATTTCCTTGTTCACCATTTTTATTTCCCCAGTCTTTGGCCGGCAGCGAGACCATGGTGTGTAGGGCTGATCTTAACCCTTTTTGTGCTGGTGGTGAGACTTCCTGTCCAGGTTGAGGGATGCAGCCATCAGGGGAGGCAGCCGAGAAAGCTAATGGAAAGGTGTAAAAAGGCCAAGCCTGTGCCCCTTTGGTATCAGCTTTATGGCCTTTATTCATTTTAGAAATCACCTCGAATCCACAACTTCTGATTTCTTGTTTGTTCAGTCATTTGAAAACTATTTCTGAACGTGCGCATTTCGCACTTCTCTAAGATTCCATTAATGCTTGTTCTTTGTGTATAGCATGTAGTTTTTTTTTTAAAATCATGGGCTCTTTTATCTACTTACTTATCCGTAGGTAACATACTGCAAACAACTGATTGAAATACGTGGAATTAGCTGTAAGAATACTACCCATGTCCGTCAGAGAACAGCAATTCACTTTGGATAACAAGGCAAAAACCTGGTGGATGCTGCATGTGTAATATTACCAAACTGGACATAAATGTGTAGGGCTTTATTATTCTCGAATTCAGACTGGCTGGAAACAAATTATAGTAGGTTTCCTGCCTTTCGAATTGCTTCCTCAACTTGCATGTTATCTTGTTTTGTTCCTTGTACCAATGTCAATATATGGGTAACACCATCTTTGTGACAAGCAGCGGTCAAACCATTGCTTGGCAGTGACATAACTGCAACACTGTTTCTGCACATGCATACTAATGTGTCACTTGGTGATGACACAGCCATTACAACAGCCAGACAGGTCATATTTACCAAAATGCTTCGCGATTGTAAGTCTTTGTACCAGCTTTCCTTTTAGACATCCCTTCTAAGGAAAACAATCCCTTTGAAGCAAGTTGCAAACATCTTACCAAAAGACTAGCATTTGTAAATTTTTTTTGTGTTGATGATGCCTAACCAAGCTGTTAACTCAGCAACTGACTTTGGAAAACAAAACGAAAAATGCTAAGACGCAGTTCTATGCTTGTAAAGAACATGAGTTTCATTTGGCTTGGCTTATTTATATTCATACTCACATGAATCTTCAGTCTTTGTCTCAAGTCAGTGTTTATTTTTCTTTAAAAATCTTTGTTCAGAATTAAGGAAGAGAAAGAGAAGCTGAGGGAAGCAGAAGAGAAAAGAATGCTTGAGCTGACTCAGCAGAGAGAGCTAGTGGCTGAAAGTGGAAAGATTGCTCAGTTGGAGGAAGAGGAGAAACAAAAGAGAACAGCTCAAGTCAAAGCCCAACGCAACAGAGAGAGCACCAGGTATACCAACAATTATTTCAGGAGAATGATTTTTTTTTTTATAGTTTCGACAAGAAGAAGTAAATCCTGTGGTCAATTTTTTCTTTGTTTCTCAGCTTTTTACTGGTACAAGATATGTGCTCAGTGTTTGAAATATATATTTCTGGCATCTTGCAGAGAGTTCTTGCCAGAGAATGGATTTAGGAGACTTTCTTTGACAAAGGAAATTCCAGTTGCAACTGAAAGATCAATCAGTTTGTCCTGAAGTTTGCCACTGATTTCTCTTTAGCTTCAGTAACGGTAATCTGTTTGTTTTTATGTGAGGAAGTACATGTCAATTTGAATGCCATGACCAGTGAGCTGTTAAGATTGGCCATAAAGAAATAGTTGTGTAAACAATACTCCTAATTATAATTTCCAGTGAATATTTCAGATAACATTAATTGTAAAGTTTGACAGAAGAAAAACATCTGTGACTATATCACGAAGAGACATGGCAGTCAGTTAAATACAATGTAGGACCAAATTACTGCAGATGCTGGAATCTGAACTGAAAACAAGTAGTGCTGGAGATCACAGCAGGTCAGGCAGCATCCCTGGAGAGAAAGCAAGCTAATCTTTTAGAAGTGGGAAACTCGTATCTTAGTAATTTCAGGTTTCACTTGGTAGAAAAGCAAGATCTAAATTATTGAGGGGGCAAATTAAGAGAATTGTATCATTTACGGAGGAATAAAATGTTAGTTATTCAAAGTGGCAAGAGTGAACTTCATTAACATTTGTCTGATATTTGAAGCTGTTTATTGCAGAAACAAGTGGATTGTCTCAAAGAAAGGGGAAGAATAAATGCTATAAACAGATTTGGGTTCAAAGGCACATAGTTTGCCTATTGAATTAGGAAGTAGAACATGTACAAATCCTTCAACAAAATGTTAGTTTTTTTATGAAAGTATTTATTTAATTTCAGTATTATTAATAAATATTTTGGATCTGGCATTCAATATTGCAAACCTTATTGATTTAAGGAATCCATTATTAAGAAGAAAATAAATATTTAACCACCTTCTTATACTGTGTTCAATAGATTCTTGAAAGTTGGGACAAACGGGCTTTGCTGCAAAGTAGAAATTGCACTAACTGATTTTGTATATCAGCTGGTGTGATTTATCACGAATTCACAACTGTGGCAAAAATGTTTCACTATGCACACTTTAATTACATTGTGATGTTTTATGCTATTACTTTCAATTTACTGCAGTTTTTAAGAACGTGAAATATGTTATAGAGCATAATGCAGTCGGGTGGAGGGAAGCCTGTATGTTTTAATTTTGGTTGTTGTGCTGGAGAGAGGCTTTATCAAATGGGAGCCCATGGTTGAAATTCTCTTTGAGAAATGAACCCAGCATTTTCTTCTCAGTGCTTTTCAATATATACAGCTGAAATAAAAATGAAAAAGATGAACTCAATATCAAGCCTGTCAACATTTGAAAATCAAAAGAATTGGGACTGAACCATCACAACATTCACCAAACATTTACTAAGTGTTTGGCTATTTGGAATGCTGATGGACCTGGAGTACAGTACTTTCTGTGCTATACACAGCTGTCTTTTATGTATGAACAATAAGAGGCTGAGCAACTATCTAATGATAAACTTTAGTTCTAATGACTGCCAAGCAGCACCATAATTAACTCTGCTCGCTGGATCTGAAGTAATGAGAGATGGTGGCAGATGAGTACAATGTAATATTTAGGTGAATTTTAGGCACATTGGAGTTGTGTATCTTTAGAATCACTAATACAGGTTACACTTTCTTTTGAGTGAATCAGCTGCCTTCAACTCAAATTCTATTCTGTTGTACTTATTGCAGATTTATAGAAGCTTTAAGAGCGCAGATGATGGAGAAGATTAAATTGCAGAACACAGATCTACCTCCACTCTGTTGCTGCGGAACTGATTTCTGGGACTCTCATCCAGACAAGTGTGCAAACAACTGTGTCTTCTATAAAAACCCGAAAGGTACAGAAATTGCATTATGATGCCGATTAGAACAAAATTTGTTTCCCTTAAATACCTCCCCTAAGAACCATGGATACTTGCAGAGGTCTTTGTTATCTGCCTAAAGGCTGTGGGACAGACAAATGCTAAACTCTGCATAACAATGTGTACAAAATGTTGGAATTTCTGGATGAAACGGATCACTAAATATTTCAGATGAATTCCCCATGCCCCTTCCGTTTCAAGAATTGAAAAGTTAGGTTGGGATCTGCCTTTTCAAGGTTTCAGATTCCTGAATAGCACCTTTTTGAGGGGACAGGTGTGGAATTGGAGTTATGGCCACAAACAAGTTGGCTATGATATTATTGCATGACATAGCAGAGTCTTAACTGATAAATGGTCTACCCCATTGTGAAAATTAATTAATTCTTCTGAGGTTGTAGACTTGCTCGCTGAGCCGGTGTGTTTGGCTGCAGACGTTTCGGTACCCTGCTAGGTAACTTCGTCAGTGCAGCTCCGGTGAAGTGTTAGTGTTCTGTCCCACTTGTTATTTATATGCCTCAGTTTGCTGGGTGGGAGGCATTACTTCCGGTTCTGTTTTTCAGTGGTTTGTATATCGGGTCCGGTTCAATGTGTTTGTTGATGGAGTTCCAGATGGAATGCCAGGCCTCCACGAATTCTCTGGCATGTCTCTGTTTGGCTGGTGTTATTACAGATGTGTTGTCCCAGTCGAATCCGTGTCCTTCTTTATCCCCATGTATTGCAACCAGTGAGATATGAGCAATTCTTGATGACAGACATTGCACCCTAAATTAAGTTTATAATTTCGAAAATTGCCCAAAGTATACCATCGTGTAATGTTTCAAAATATCTATCATGAGTGCTAGAAAGACTGCTAGTTATGAGAGACACTGGCTATCAAGGTGATTTCTGTCCTCTGAGGACATATAACAAAGTTCACCATTGCTCAGGCTTTATGGAGCAACAATGTCTTACTGATTATTGGGTATGTATTCTGTGCAGTTTCAAGGTCTGTTTCAGGTGTCTGAAGCTAACAAGTACTTCAGAACAAATATCTATAATCAAACCAACCTAAAAGACAGATTTCACTGTATATTTATCCCACGTTTTGTCTCCCTCCATTCCCCCTCTCCCCCACCCACAGTGTATGCCAAAGCACTACAGTCTGTATTATCTTCATGTGATGCTTGGGATGGACACTGTAGAAATACCTCAATGAAGAAGATTGCTTCAGTGCATTTGTGTTCAGCCTGGAAGTAATGCATCTGCAGTGGGAAGCTAAAGTCACTCGAGGCAATTAACATTCTCAAAAATGAGTCTATGTTGAGATGTGTTCAGAAAATGTATGAGTGTCTTTTTTTAATAACAAGTGATTGATAAATTATTTTGCTGCTTTCATTTAATTGTATGAGAAATTGATTTTTTAAAATATTTAATCATTTTTTTGAGAATTTCAGTTGAAGACATATGGTTTTGTTAAATTGAAAATATACCTAAAGGCCATTTTTAAAGAAAAAGAATGGTGATTTCTAAATTTTCTAAGGACAGTTTAACTTCCAAATGCAAGAATCATTATTTAACAACTTATAATTGCCTATCTCTTCAAATTCTTTTTTTTTTTTTTTGCTTTTATTTTCCGTTCTCACTTGGTTCTGTAAATCTAGTCCCTTGTGGGGAGATGTCTGAATTTGAGAATGTATTGGCCTGCTAAAACCGTATTATCCCAGATAAATGTTATAATTTTACAGAATGTCCTCAACTAAACATCACTCTACTTATTTGCCAGGAGAGAACATGATTGAGAGAGAGGTGAGGTGGTATAATTCAGCCTGTTATGTACACAGTAATTGTCATCAACTGCAATTTCCCCTATCCAAGCTTATAAAGACTTCTAAGTTTACAACGGCACTAGAAAATTATAAAAGGTCATTGGTTCCTTGTCAGTAACAGTTAGATATCAAGTACCTATTTAATGGTGTGAGGTCTTTAAATTTCATTTAAACAAATCAAACATAACAAAGGGCAAATTAAACTGGCCACTGCTATTTTTTTGTGTGTGATGCTGTGTTTGTTTCATTTGCGTTTGTTTTATTTATGTTGGTTTTTTTTTGGAAAGGCCAGGTCAACCAGTTCTGGTATTCAGATACCCTTTTCCTGGAGTTTATTGGTCTGATCAATAAACAAGCAGGTTAATTCAGCAAAGCATAAATTTATATTTAGATTTGTGTTGCTGGTGTCATTCTGTGAACAATAACTTGTCTAAGAGGTGAACTTGTGGTTTACATATGAATGTAACTTATTGGCCAATAAAATCATTTTTAGAATGCCTTGCCTGTTTAAAGAACATTTGCAATAATGTCGGAGATCCCTGGAGTTAAGGGTTATGCATTGTCAAAAGACTGCTGCTTCACTCATGTATTTCATATACACTTCCTGTGTTTTAAAGTCTTCAACTTATGTAGAAGCATTTGTAACTATTTTAAAAAGGCAAAATTGAAGATGAATACTTAAAATTTCACATTTTTCTACTTTATACACATTTGCCACATCTTTGCCCTCCATTAACCTGTCATTTTCCTTTCTGCAAGTGTGTGCTCTTCACAATTTGCTTTTCAGTTTGTGTTATCAGCAAATTTGGCAGCAGTACCATCCGATCGTTTAAATCATTTATATAAATTGTAAACAGTTAAGGCCCAGCACCGATCCCTGTTTCACCCTGTCAACCTGAAAATCACTCTCTTCTGTTTCTAATTAACCAGCCAATCTTCTATCCATGCCAATATGCTACCCCACACCAGCTTTTATTTTCCACAAAAACCTTATGTGGCACCTTATCAATTGCTTTCTGGAAACCCAAGTATGTACATCCACTGGTTTCCCTTCTGCACAATGATTTCAGTTTCACAAAAACATGTTAACTCTGCCTTATGATCTTGATCTTGAACATATACAAGGGCCCTGCTATAACTTTTTTAAAAAATAGTTTCTAACCTTTTCCTTCATAGATATTCAGCTAATTGGGTTGTAGTTTCTTGCGTTTGGTCTGCCTCCCATTTTGAAAAAGATGTTACATTCAATCACCCAAAGAAGGAACGAGGCTCTGAAAGCTTCTGTCTTCAAATAAACCTGTTGGACTATAACTGGTTGTTGTGATTTCTGACCTAGTCCAGCCCAGTTCAACACTGGCAATTCCACATCAATCTCTTTCAATTAATGGATCCATCCCTGAATCAAGAGAGTTTTGAAAAATTAAAATCAATACATCAACAATCTCACCAACCACTTCTCTTAAGACCATAGGATGATTAGTGTGTTGTGCCCGTAAACACCTTTAGGATAATGTCTATCAGGACCCAGGCAATCCATTGCTCCAATAATTTCCTCAGAACCAAATCTCTAAATTTCCTGAGTTCATCTCTCCCATCCAGTTATCATTGCTTCTGGGTGTTACTTGTATCCTGTATTGTGCAGATTGATGGAAAATACCTGGTCAATTCATTTGGTGTTAAGAACATAAGAACTCGGAGCAGGAATAGGCCATCTGCCCCCTTGAACCTGCCCCACCATTTAATAAGATCATGGCTGATCTTTTTGAGACTCAGCTCCACTTACCCGCCCACTCACCATAACACTTAATTCCTTTACTGTTCAAAAATTTATCTAGCCTTGCCTTAAAAACATTCAGCAAGGTAGCTTTAACCGCTTCACTGGGCAGGGAATTCCACAGATTCACAACCCTTCGGGTGAAGAAGTTTCTCCTGACCTCAGTCCTACATCTGCTTCCCTTTATCCTGAGGCAATGCCCTCTGGTCCTAGTTTCACCTGCTAACGGAAACAACCTCCCTGCCTCCACCTTATCTATTTCCTTCATAATCTTATATGTTTCTATAAGATGTCCCCTCATTCTTCTGAATTCCAAAGAGTATAATCCCAGCCTACTCAGTCTCTTCTCATAATCCAACCCTCTCAACTCTGGAATCAACCGAGTGAATCTCCTCTGCACCCCCTCCAGTGCTAGTATATCTCTTCTCAAGTAAGGAGACCAAAACTGCACACAGTACTCCAGGTGTGGCCTCACCAGGACCCTATACAGCTGCAGCATAGCCTCCCTGTTTTTAAACACCATCCCTCTAGCAATGACAGACAAAATTCTATTTGCCTTTTTAATTACCTGCTGCACCTGCAATCCCACCTTCAGCGATTCATGCACAAGGACACCCAAGTCCCTCTGCACAGCAGCGTGCTGCAATTTTTTTACCATTTAAAACATACTCCATTTTGCTGTTATTCCTACCAAAATGGATGACCTCACACTTATCAACATTGTACTCCATCTGCCAGACCTTTGCCCACTCACTTAGACTATCTATATTCCTCTGCAGACTTTCAGTGTCTTCTGCACACTTTGCCCTACCACTCACCTTAGTGTCATCTGCAAATTTTGACACACCACACTTAGTCCCCAACTCCAAGTCATCTATGTAAATTGTAAACAATTGCAGTCCCAACACTGATCCCTGAGGCACACCACTAGCCACTGACCGCCAACCAGAAAAACACCCATTTAGCCCTACTCTTTGCTTTTTACTGGTCAACCAATCCTCTATCCATGCCAATACATTACCTGTAATACCGTGCAACTGTATCTTATGTAGCAGCCTTTGATGTGGCACCTTGTCAAATGCCTTCTGGAAAACCAGATACACCACATCCACAGGTTCTCCACTGTCCACCATGCAAGTAATATCCTCAAAGAATTCCACCAAATTAGTTAAACATGACCTACCCTTCATGAACCCATGCTGGGTGCTCCCAATGGGACAATTTATATCCAGATGTCTTGCTATTTCTTCCTTACTGATAGACTCCAGCTTTTTCCCCACTACCGAAGTTAAGCTAACTGGCCTATAGTTACCTGCTTTTTGTCTACTTCCTTTTTTAAACAGTGGCATCACATTGGCTGATTTCCAATCTGCAGGAACCACCCCAGAGTCCAGTGAATTTTGGAAAAGGTGTTCCTTCTTTTAGTCTTCAGTCTGACTTTCTATCAGTTCATTAACTCTTTTCTTTAGATATTTATAGAAATTCTTACTGTGTTTATATTTCTGGATATCTTTTTGTTTAAGTTGTTGGTCATTTTTTAAAAAAATTCCATCTAGCTGTATGATCTGCTATCCTTTGCACAATTATATGATTTTTCTTGGAAGTTTGATTCAGTCTTTAATGTTCCTAGTTAACCACTGATGATGGGTCTATCTCTTTTATTCTTTTTTATTTGAATATATCTATTCTATACATTAGAAATCATAGAATCCCTACAGTGTGGAAACAGGCCCTTCGGCCCAACAAGTCCACTCTGATCCTCCGAGCATCCCACCCAGATCCATCCCTATAACCCACCTAATCTACACATCCTTGAACACTATGAGCAATTTAGCATGACCAATCCACCTATCCTGCACATCTTTGGACTGTGGGAGGAAATCCATGCAGACATGGGGAGAATGTGCAAACTTTCTGAAATATCACTATAAATGTCTACCTCTGCATCTCTAGTAACTGATCCTTTATCCTAATTTAGTAATTCACTTTAACCAGCTCTGTGTCCATGCATTAGTAACTATCCTTATTTAAATTTGAATAAATAATCTCACACCCGCTTACTTCTCCCTGAAACTGAACATAAAATTCAATCATATTACGGTAGCTACTTACACGAAGGTGTGCCTTCACTATGAGATCATTCATTAATCCTGTCTCATTGCACAATATCAGTTTAGTACAGCTTGTTGTCTGGTCAGCTCCAGAATGTGCTGTTCTAAGAAACTGTCCTGAAAATGTTGTGAACTCTTCATCCAGGCTACCTTTGCCCATGTGAATTTTAGTCAATATGCAAATTAAAATCTCCCTTCATTGTTGCCGAGCCTTTTTGAGAAGTTCTCATTATGGGGCATTAAGGAAGAAATAGTATGGTTACTGTTGGGTGACTTCTTGCCTTTATCATTTCTTCCCAAACTCCATTTCATCAGTTTCAAATAGCACGTGTTCAAATACAGAGTCTTGTTTCATCCTTCTACTCACAATTTAAATTCTAATCTTCTCTGTTGGTTGATTCTTAAATTATGATGGAAAGTATGAATCTATCATTTCCTTCTCATTGGCCTTGACTTTATTCTGATTTACCACATCTTCCCAAATTTGATCTCTTGCCCCCATTTTTCAGTTTAAACTCCTCTCTACTCCCCTCGTTATGCAATCAGCAAGAAGACTGGTCCATAAGACACAGGATCAGAAGTAGGCAATTCGGCCTATTGAATCTACTCTACTATTCAATGAGATTGTGGCTGATCTGAGATCATTTCTCCACATTATAGTCCATCTCTCAAGTTTTTGTTCACCCACCAAAACTGTCTATAATCCTATGCAGACTATTTGTATCATCTTCATCACTTGATTTCTCACCTACTTTTATGTTATTCACAAATCTGACATTTGCTTTCTTCTTCCAAGTCATTACGACAATGTAAATAATTATGGACCCAGCATTGATCCCTGTGGCACACTACTAGTTGCCAGCCTGACAATCTTTGTCTTCTGTTGGTTAGCCAATCCGCTGTCCATGCTAATAAACTGTCTCTAACCACAGGCTCTTATTAAGTAGCCTAAAGTGTAGCACTTTATTACATACCATCTGAAAATCCAAATAAATTACATACACAGCTTTCCCTTTATCTATTCTGCTTGTTACCTCCTCAAAGAATTCTAGTAAGTTTGTCAAGCGTGATTTTGCCTTCATGAACCCATGGTGATTCTGCTTGATCATATTATGTCTAACTAAATGCACTGCTATTACATCCTTTACAATGGAGTCTAACATTTTCCCAACAAGAGATGTTGGGTAACTATAGATCAGTTAGCATTTTTTTTTGTCTACTTCTCTTTTTAAATAAATATGTTACATTGATAGTTTTCCAATCCTCTGGGACATTTCCAGAATTTAAAGATGCCTAAAAGATTACTAACAGTGCACCTATAGATACTTCCTTTAAAATCCAAGGATGCATCCTATCAGGTCCAGGAAATTTGTCTGCCTTTAGCCTCATTAGTTTTTCAAGCAACTTTAACTTTTGCCACATAAGAATATGTAATTTTGGGATGCTAATAGTATCTTCTCTTGTAAAGATTGATGCAAAGATTAACATAACTCCTGTTCTACTTCTGAGTTCCCCATTGTTATTTCCCTAGCCTTATTCTCTAAGCGGCTTATGTTCATTTTGATTTCTCTCTTTTTATATATTTAAAGAAGCTCTTGCTATCTGTCTTGATATTACTTGCAAGTTTATAGAGTTTATTTTCTCCCCTTTTTTTTGATTGTCTTCTTTTGATTCAAAACTTTCACAGTCCTTGGGATAACCACTAATCTTACCACATTAAATGTTTTTTTTCAATCTTACTTCCCTGGTTAACCGGGGCTGGCTTAATCCCTTCGTCGAATCATTCTTCCTCTGGAATACGTCTTTGTTGTGAGCCACGATCTTGCTTAACCTGTCTATATATATCCCTGTGTAGACTGTTTGTCATCGTTAACATTTGCCTTCCCACCTATTTTATGTCATCCACCAAATTGACAGTACATTCACTTCCCTCCCCCAAATCATGGATATATGTTGTAACTAATATTGGCCCCAGCACTCAAACATATAGAAACACAGAAGATAGGAGCAGGAGTAGGCTATTTGACGCCTTGAGCCTGCTCTGCCAATCAATATGATTACGGCTGATCGTTGAGCTCATTACCTTAATCCTACCACTTCCCCATATCTCTTGATCATTTTAGCCACAAGAGCTGTACCTACCTCCTTGAAAACACAATATTTTGGCTTCAACCACTTTCTTGGGTAGTGAATTCTACAGGCCCACTACACTCTGACTGAAGAAATTTCCCGTCATCGCAAATATTTGCCCCTTTAAAACATGACCTCTGATCATCGAGAATATCCATCCATATCTAACCTGCGCAGTGATGTTATAATTTTATGGTTTTCCAATGAGATCCCCTTCATTTTTCTAAACACTAGTGAATAAAATCCTAACCGTCTCAATCTCTAGTCATACATCTCTAGTCCTCACTTGCCAGCAATCAATTTGGTAAACTTTTGCTACACTTGCTCTACAACAAAAACATTCTTCTTCAGATAAGGAGAGCAAAACTGCACACAATACTCCAGATGTGGCCTCACCAATGCCCTATACATTTGCAGAAAGAGATCCTTGTTTGTGTACTCAAATCCACTTACTATGAAGGCCAACATACTGTTTGCCGCCTTTACTGCCTGCTACACCAGCATGCCTACTTTCAGCAACTGTTGCACAACGACACCCAGGTCCCTTTGAATATTCCCCTCTCTCAATTTACACCTGTTCAGATAATAATCTGCCTTCCTATTTTTGCTACTAAATTGGATAACCTCACATTTATCCCTGTTATACTGTATCTGCCGTGCATTTGCCCACCGCCTCAGCCCGCCCAAATCATGCTGCAATATCTCTGCATTCTCATCACAGCTCACCCTTTCACCTAGTTTTATTCTTCAGTAAATTGAGATATTACATTTAGTTCCCTCATCTGAATCATTAACATAATATTCTGAACAGCTGGGGTCCTAGTACTGAACTCTGTGGTACCCCGCTCTTCCCCCAATCACACCTTCCTGCCCCTGAACACTGACCAAATAAGACAATCCATCTTTAAGAGGCATGATAGCCTCCTGATATGAAGAATCCAGGTAACATCCCTTTCCATGAAGCAGCACAGTGTCCATAGTTCTGCACACAGTTCATAAGCTCTGGGTTGAAGCTGCTCGAGCTTCAAACATTGCTGACATGTTTGCTGTGTATCAAGATAACATCCAGGAACACCACATGCTGCAACTGTGACACATTACCTGACTTCCTATCTTCAACCTGTTCTAAAGAAGTACTTAATTACTGCATTCATCTTCATATTTAGTTATGTTTTTATATATTTCATTAACCTGATGACCAGCTGCTATACTATTTTGAACCTAAGGAATAGAATGAACTGTCGTCATTTACTAGATATTCACCAATTAACCAGCTTCTTCTCCAGTGGCAGAGTAAGAATTAATTCCTGGAAACTGAAATAATTTAGACAAAGACAAAAGCAACCTACGTCTCATCCCCTCCTTCCATGAAGCTAATTACATAAATAAGAGCTTGCAATTATTGATTGGTAAATAGACTAAAAAGGTGTGATTATAAATAAAGTGGGAAACATTTAACAAAATGATTTCAATAAAAATGGTGGAGGAGGTTTAAGGTAGTGGATGCCCAACTCCTAACATATATATTCCAAATATAAAGTACAGTATATACTTACCTAATCCAGTACACTATGGTCCAACAACCTCTGTTGACCATTATGTTCTGAAAGCATAAACCCCACAATACTTCTGGTTTCCAATGTCCCAGAATTATACTGGCAGTTAAAGGGATCATCTAACTTCTTTACAATAACCTTTTCATCTCATCTTCAATGGCACAGTACTATTAAACCAAGTATAAAAATTCCTGTGCTGATCCCAATAGGTAAGCTCCAAGGACCAGCAAATTCTGTGATCTTCCAAGGCCCCGTGCCAAGACTGCCAGATTCCACCTATTTTTTGTGGAGTATTCAGCTACATGATATTAGCACACAACACAGGATGTGTTTGAGCCCCTTAACCATAATGGCAAAGTCTAGGTAAACATATGCTTCATCCACTGAATTCGGATCTGCCATTTCCATTAACTCCTCCACATGGATATCAAAAATACTTGACAACTTTTCTCATTTTTAGTCGGTATCTGGGGGCAATTGTGTGGTTTTCCACCATGGTAGTAGTACTGGATTAGAGATAGTTCCAAAGAAGAGTCAGACCAGACTTGAAACATTAACATCGTTTTTCGCTCCACAGACATTGCATTTACTCTCATTCTTTGTGTTTGTTTCAGATTTACAGCATCCACAGCCTTTATTATTGGTCTTGGGAAAACTGCAATAGTTTGCTGTCACCAATGCTTGTTTTTAATACTGCGATATATCTAGTTTTCAGTGGTCGGTGTCATACCAGTACTGAGTCTAAACAGGAGAAGTACTGGGCTTAGTTAACAAGATGGCATGATAGCGATAAGTTTGCACTACCATTCATTTATAATTTTTAAGAATCCCCTGTTTCCAACAAAGACCGTGATGACCTCAGATTGGGTGGAGCTAATACTCTTTCTGAACTTTATGCAACATCTCCCCTTAAGTTTTTTCCTCTTGAGTTAACCCATGTTTGCATTAATCACTACCTCATTTCACCAAAGTCTCTGACTTCACAAATGCAGGCAATCTGGACATTTCACAAATTTTCCAGAATGCATTTTCTTCAACCCTGAAAGAATGGTGGGACTTTTGCTTGAGGACTGTTGACCCTGTTTCTAATCTGGGGGTCATTTCTCCATGCTCTTTTATTTGCTTTAAAGGATCAGATCAGTAATCTTATGGGACCACAGGGCTGCTCTCTCATTACAGAGCTATGACTAGTGGTGTTAAACCTGAGGGTCACCCCACACCCTAGATGAGGGGAGCGGCTGAGATGCAGGGTCCTTCATGGTAACTTCAGCCAATGCATTAATTTGAATTCATGCTGTTAGCATCATTCAGCAGTACAAATGAACCATTCAACCAGCTGATTTAACTGATATGCGCTCAATAGAAATCAGTACTATATTCTTTTGTAGTATCTTAGATTTTTGCATAAAATAATACCTTTCTGATTGAAGTGGCTGTTCTTTTTCTGGGGGGCTTTCTTGGATGCTTAGACCAGGCAATTTGTTCTTCTTGATCACGACCTGTAATTTCCCTCAATTTGTTGGTCAGGTTAGATGTCTTTAGTCACTCTGCGGTTGTTTGGTGAAACAGACTTTTTTCAATCATGTTTCTGAAAGATTACTGTTCACTACAATGACATTGGTTATTCTGTTTGAGGACAAGAACATTGAATATTTCCACTAGTCCTGTATAGTCTGTTAATTCATTTCTGTTCATAATGTGAAAGAATTCTCTTATTCAAACATACTTCATCCCACTTAACTTTTTCTTCTGAGATAGTAGCAACTGCAGATGCTGGAGAATCTGAGATAACAAGGTGTAGAGCTGGATGAA
>JAHRHZ010000042.1:29423318-29503587 GCA_024137785.1 Ginglymostoma cirratum | reverse complement strand
TCAGCCTTCCTGCTCCTCTGATGCTGCTTGGCCTGCTGTTTTCATCCAGCTCTACACCTTAACTTTTTCTTCTGTTTGGATTCAGCCATGAGTCTCAGAAACCCAATTAAGTCTTCAACTGGCTACCTCTTGTTCATCAATTACGGTTTGTTCCTGGGCCCATTGCTTACTGAGAGGTCATTCAATCTCCTTTAGCTCTTCTGATGAACTTGAGGATGAAACATGCATGCAGTATCAAAAATGAAGTTTTTGGTTGGGAAAAATATACGCATTTTCTGTTCTCTTGCAAGTGTTCCTTTGTAATTTGTAGCATTCCTACACTTTTCACAGATATTCTACTTGCACCATGTAATCTCATCTCTAGGCAGTAATTGCTGCTCAATCAGCCATAGAAACTGGTCTGACAGGTTGATAACACTTGCTCCTGTATCAATTAACAGGATATCCATTGATAAAGATAAATGCTGTGTCTGCTGGCTCATCTGGTTAGGCAGATCTTCCTAGCAACATCTGAGGCATTTTCTCCAACATAAGTATTGTTCGGTGAGGGTACCTCTTTTAATTTTGGTGGGTACTTGTGACTACCAGAATATCTGCTGTCCTGAAACTATGTCTTATGTCTGCAAATTTTCTAGGAGTGACCTACAATTTGTAGCGTTCCGTTGTCAATATTTGGACTCTGAGGCCTCTTGATGCACAACACTGACAACCAGTTCTTTGTGTCTGGTGTTTGCCCTAATTTGTGTTTGGTTTTTGCCCGAATCTGTGTTCACTTTTTGCCCTAATCTGTGTTCACTTTTCATGTAGGTCCATACTTTATAAAGTGAAGGGACTTGAGATAAGGTTGATACTCTCCCCTCAAGATCTGCAATATAATATAACCATTCAAAAAGGAATTGGATAAATACTTAATGGGGGGGGGGGAGAGAACATGTCAGTTAAGGGAAAGGGAGAGCATTTTGGCACATGGCTGACAAACTGAATGGCTAGAACCACAAGTTCTTTCTGCAGAATCCTGCTCGGCCATTTAATACCATTTCAATGTATATTATCCACACTATAGCAATGACTCTTTATGCCACTGATAATCAAAAACCGATAAATTTCTACATTAAACAAACTCAGCTTCCACATCCTCTGGGATGCACCTACCACCTTCTGAGCAAAAAGCCTTATCTTCATCGCAGTCCTAAGTGGCCTCCACCTGATTTTTAAATTGTGCCCCTTGATTCTGGACTCCCTGGGGAAACATCTTCCCTGCACCTATACATTAACTATTTCGCAGGCTTCAACTCCGCGCCTTTCTTACAGTGTTCAAAAAATCCTATTGATCAAAATGGTGTGCAGTTCTTAACGTGGTTTGGGCCGACTGAAAATCAAATGCACTTTTCATCAAGCAAGTGAGTCATCAACGTTGACCATCCCTCGGTGATAAAATGCTCGCAGCGACCAATCGCTGCTTTAGATGGAGAGGGGGTTTGAGATTTTCGTTCGGAGCTCCACCCAGTGTGAGCTCAGCACTCGTCAGGTTTATTGGCTTGTTCTCTCGTCACTCTCCGGCGGGTCACATGCAGCTTAAGGTGGAAATTTTCAGGTTCTGGCTGCCTGTTCGGGAGCCGTCCTATCGATGACCGCATTCATGTGATTGAATCCCATCTCAGCTGATCAGTCCCGGAAGCGTTCCGCTCTGTAACATCTGTCATCTTGCCCAGCGGTTGGCTACATGATGCATTGTTTCGATGTAATTTGTTACATCATTGGGGCCGGATGGAGATCGGAGCAGTTTTAAACCGGGAGCTTTCATTCCCGGTTCAATCCCGGAGCTCTCAAAACCATTCCCTGGGCCACAATTACTGAAACTGACAAGGCGAGCCCAGGGCTCACTGTGGGAATTTGCCAGCTCGCTCCTGTTGTTCTATCGTGTCATTGTACACGGAAATAAACATCGTTACCGACTGAATCATGGCAAGGGCTACAATACCTCCGGGAATCCGCTGTATTCAAGCGTTTTCCAGAGACAACTGGTAAGGATTGTGTGCTAGGTTTACACATAGTACGGTGTCCTTATGAAACCGGGATTGTGTTGCCCGGTAACCGAGTGCCTGGCTGGGGGAAAAAAAAATCCCCCCGCCAAGCAAACGGGCCCTTTTAACTCCCTTTCCAAGCAAAGACAAAGAAGACTGTGGTCTTGTGTGTCGCTTTATTGTCTGCCTGTTTTGCTCACTCTCTTCTTGTGTGTCTTTTTGTCAGGAATGCCGTTTCCCCGGCTCTGTGCGTTATCTTGTTATTTTTCTGGTGCGAATCACTCTCTTAGCAGTTGGTTCACAGAGTCTACACGTTTCACATCTTTTTTTGCCTGCAAGCAGTTGTTACCTTTCACTGTTCTTCCGGTGCTCCTACCTCGCCTGTCATTGCTTGCTGCCGTGCTCCTTATCTATTCCGCACTCCGACCTCCTATCTCTTCTGTCCAGCGTGGATTTTATTGGTTATAGCCACATTCTTTTCGCACTGTACAATAGCCATCACGATTACTTTCTCTTCCTGTCCAGTCTCTCTCAATCAATTATGCCAACTGTTTCTTCCTGACTTCCAAAGATAATTGAGCAAAATTGTACAGTGTTGCAATGGAAGCAAGAATACTTCATGCGCTGGAAAAAACAATGTTGAAGAAACTCAACAGGTCTAGAAGCATCTATGGAGAGAGTTAAATATTTCAAGTTCAATATGAGGGGTCACAATTTCAAGATTTTCAGCATGAGAGCTAGGTGTGACATGAGACACTATTTTACTGGGTTGTTAGGATTTGGAAAGCGCTGCTTGAGAGTGATGGAGGCACATTCTATGAGAGCTTTAAAAAGCTAGCTGATGTATAGATGTAGGGCTGGAGAGTGGGTCTAGTTGGATAGCTCTTTCAGGAGGTTGTACAGTCACAATGGGCTGAATGGCCTCCTATACTGTAAAATTCTGACTCTTTGGAATGCAGAACTGAAAAAGTCCCATTAGACTTTAATATTAAACTGTTTTTCTTCCTCTGTAGATACTGGGAGAACTGTAGAGTTTCTCCATCCTGTCTAAGAACACATACACCCTTATTTTGTTATCAAAGCCTGATTAATTTTCTATCCCAGTTCCATCCTATTGGATGCAATGGGCTGATTGCTTGTCACTTGTGCAGTTTGAATCGAACATTCCAATAGCACAATATTCCAGGGGGTGTTTGAACATTGAGAGTTCATACATATTTTTATGCCCTGTATTTAACCTGATTGTTAATCCAACTGCTTGAGGCAATAACATCTTCACATTCAGCCCATCGTAGGCCTTCTATATTTTAGACCATTTTTTGGGGGGGCAAATGTCCTTTTCTTTTAAAACTCCTGCAGAAATAGTCCCAGTCACTCTGTGTAACACTCATTTGCTATCCTTCACATTGTACTTTGGCTGTTTGATTTGACTTACTTTTATCATTTTTTTCCTAATATATATGACAATGGTTAGCTAGCTGGTGAGTTTGTGGTGCAGAATGATACCAGAAGTACAAGTTCTGTCCCAGGACTGATTGAGAGCTCATTGAGGCTGACCTGCCTCCCCTAGTCCCAGGTTTGATACAGTTTTGTGCCCCTCAAACTGCATAACCCCTCCTGTCTTGTATGAGAAAACTGCTTTTTGCACACAATGGCTAATAACCTACCTGCACCAATGTTGTTCAAAAAATGTTAAGCATTGAGAGGACTTCATGCTCTATAGTCTTTCAGCACACATAAACATTTCTCAGTTGAATGTTTGTGATATTATGTGTAGCTGTGCCTAGTCTTCCAATTGACTGAATCTCCTTGAGAGAATGTTTTGCTACAACTTTAAAGATGCAGAGAAGCAGTTTTAATTTCTTTTTTTTTAAATCAGTATCTCCTTTGTATAGTAGATAACAAGGTGTGGAGCTGGATGAACACAGCAGGCCAAGCAGCATCATAGGAGCTGCTTGGCCTGCTGTGTTCATCCAGGTCCACACCTGTTATCTCGGATTCTCCAGCATCTGCAGTACCTTTTTATCTCTCTCCTTTTGTATAGTGTCTACTAAAGCATGGAAGATCCTGAGGCACATGGTAGGTGTGGAGAGGATGTTTTCTGTTATGGGAGAATCTAGAAAATGGTGTTTACACACTTCATACTGATTTAAAAATCAGGTTGCCTACTTAGACTGTGGCTCGGTAGTTAGCACTGCTGCCTCTCAGCACTAGGGACCTGGGTTCAATTCCACCCTCGGGTGACTGTCTGTGTGGAGTTTGCACATTCTCCCTGTGTCTGCGTGGGTTTCCTCCAGGTGCTCTGGTTTCCTCCCACAGTCCGAAGATGTGTAGGTTAGGTGGATTGGCCATGGGAAATGCAGAGTCACAGGAATAGGGTGGGGGGGGTATGAGTCTGGGTGGGATGCTGTTCAAACTGTTGGTATGGACTCAAAGGGCTGAATGGCCTGCTTCCACACAGTTGAGATTCTAATTCAAAACAGATGAGAATTTTAAGGGTCACAAGTCCTTGGAATGCACTCTTCCTTGCTGTAAAGGAGTTGGGTGCAGAGTCTCTCTGAATAACTAAGTCAGGTGGGTAAATTTATTAACCTTTTCACTCCCTTGCTTATCCAGGGTGGGCAGAAATGTGGTCTTTGCCACAGCCATAATCTTATCAACTGGTGGAGCAGGCTTGAGGGCCTGAATGGCCTACCCCCAGGTTCTTGTATTTAAAGACTAAACTATGTTGGAAACAGACCCCCTCTCTGACAGGTAGCTCAGCTCTGCTTTGCTTCAGTTGGGTTGGACTAAATGGCTGACTTTGGATGATTGGTACGTAATACCATTCACAGCAGGGATTCACATTATAATGTAAATCCAACCCTGGGTCTGATGTCTTATACTTTTAGGTTGAAATAAGTATAGCAAAAGTTTGCTTTTTTATATTGGCCGATAGGCAACAGAACTGAAACTGCTGACATTACATGTTCCTGTTCTCTTGCACCCATCCCCTCTCAATTGCTTCCCTTCATCTGCTAGTCATCTACAGTTTGACATTAGTCAGATGTAATAGGATATCTGAAAGACTGTCGTGTGTGTGTGTACACGTACACATCTGGCTAAAATGCTGAAGTTCAAGTTAACAACTGTTCATTTGGCTAAAAACTGTAATATTTTAGATTGAAGAAGTAATTGCATTTGTACAACCACCATTCACAATTTCAAGCATGTTCCACAAGTACTTAGAAGCAACAAGACTTTAGAAGTAGAGGAGATAAAAGGTGCTGCAGATGCTAGAGAATCCGAGATAACAAGGTGTGGAGCTGGATGAACACAACAGGCCAAGCAGCATCATAGGATTAGGAAAGCTTTACGTTTCGGGCCTAGACCCTTCGTCAGAAATGGACTTTAGAAGTATTTCTTTATCGTGTCAAAATACCCTTGGACTGTATTGAAGTCAACAATACAAAGACCATTGGTTCAATTGGTCTGACTGTTTACTTCCATAGACTTGGAGCATGATATGCAGTTGGGGTATTAGAATTCAGGAGGGGTCAGGGCTAATTGAGGGAAGTGGCTGAAGGCCTTGTCTGAAAGATGGATTTTCGGTTGGAGGTGTGTGGCAGGGCAAAGGCAATTAAGCAGCAAGTACAAGGCTGATGTGTAAAGTGCTTGAAGGTTCTCAGGTGTGATTTTCTTTTTTTTTAAATTCATGTTCCAACAGAGGTGAACTAGTGCAGAAGGTTACGGATGTATTGTAACATTAACAACTCTCAGCAGTTTGTTATATCCAAGCATAGAGCTTCTGGCATTGCATAATGTTGATGAATTTATACAGTTTTGTAAGTTGGACTGATTTCAGCAGAACAGAAACCACCCCTTTATTAAACTTTCTCCAATAATTCCTGTTTAGTGGACTGCAGAACAGTGGAACTCTGCAACTTTATTTCCCCTTTACTTGTGGCTTTTAAAATCAAACCTGGAGTCACCAAATTATATACCTCAGCCTTTCTTGATCAGATATAGTGTTGAAAATAACAAAAATTGTCTCTTATGTAAAGCTTGTTCTTTCTTGGGGTTTTGATTGTCACTCGTTAAGCAAGCATTAGCCCAGAGGGCAGTTTAGAATCAACCATGTGGTTGTGGGTCTAGAGTTGTACATAGGCCAGACAAGGTAAGGGTGGCAGATTCCTTTCTGTAAAGGACATTAGTTAACCTAATGGGTTTTTACAACAATCGAGTGATTGTGGTTACCGTTAGATTAGCTTTTCATTTTTAAATTCAAATGTTGCCATCTGCCGTATTGAGATTTGAACCCATGTTCTCAAACATTAACTTCAGCTTCTGGAGTACTAATCCACTGACGTCACAATGCCACCACCTCTCCAGTACGCTGTTCATCCTGCAAGATGTGTTCTGCACTAGTTCCATATCTTGGCTTTGCAACTGATAAAAGGAGGTTATTTATTGGAGCTGAAGGGTCTTAAACAATATATTTCAATCCTGTAGAGTTTGTACATTTGCCAAGGCTGGAATTGAACCCAGGTCCCTGGCACTGAGGCAGCAGTGCTGATATTGTCACTCACATCCCTGTCATCTCATCCAACCCTGTAACCAATAGTACACGTGGTTAAAAGACCATACTGGGATTATAACCAATCGTGGGTATTTGGGTCAAACCACTTCTAGAATGGCTTTAGAACCAACATAGTTTCAAAAAGTACTTCTACGGTTCAGTCTGGCCGCTGTGGTCCAGCCAGCAGTAGATTTGGCCAAAATAAAATGAAACATTGGCAAAAACTCCCCGTTTATTCGACATCTGGTGTAACATAACAATGGATTAGATTGGTTTAGAATTGTCAAACCCTGAATAAACTAAACTACATGCTAAGTGTGACATTGTTCTATCATCATTGTTTCTAATACAGAAGAGAACTCTTTTTTTTTTTTCTCCTTCACCTTTTCCCCCCCCCCCCCAAAAAAAAAGTGCAAATGACTTGAAATTGTTTCTTGCTGTCAGACGGATGCTTTCCAGATCTATGGCACCAAGATTAGTTTAAACTGATCTGTGAACTTGGGCAGTAAGTGAGCTGGATATGTCCTTGTAGGAAAGTTTGGATTACTGCTTCGGAACTTCAAGAAAATTGGAGTACTCCTTACTGAATAGGATCACTTTACAGTCTTAATCGGTTGCTGAATTGTGCTATTCAGCTGATTCTGCCTATGAGAGACCAATCAAATTCACCTTTTACTTCCCCCTCTAGTCTGATTAAAATTTTCCTTTCAACCATTTTATCCCCTTCAAGCATCCCTTTTGACAGATGCAATATTTAAATCTGCCTCCCCTACTCTTAAACAGTGCATTACCGAAAAATAAAATCCCTTGATGTCTGTCCTTTTACATAGTACTTTCTCTGGCCCTTTCTTATCTTGTCTGACTCATGCCTGTGATCAAGGCTAGAACACAAGAATGATTCTCCAGTGGTAAGGAGCCAGGAGACCCCGGTTCAAGTCTCACCTACTTGAGACGTGTGGTAACATTTCCAAACTGGTTGACTTAGAAAATGTCTAGAAAGATTCTCAAACCTTGCAGTGATGCTCCATGTCTGTCATTTGCTTCTTACTATTACCGACATTTAGCTCTTGCATTTGTCGACTGTTGTGTTGTTTTTAAGGCATGGAATTGCACCATTGACCTTGCAGCACATTTGGACTTGTTATGACTTTGCACGCAGTTTGCATTGGTTTAATTTTGCTCAGCAATACTGATGGCCTTTTAACTGTGTGAATTGTCCTTTCTACTTTTAACTTTGGTCTGTTAGTACATAACTAAAATCCAACGGAGCCTAAAGGAATACTGGAAATCAGTACTATTGCCCCTGTTCTGCTTTACTCCAAGTGGCCGCTGTAGTCCCAGAGGACCGTAGAGCTGCGCTCTTGTTAGAGAGGTGGCAGTTAAATCTGGGAATCACCACACTTTCCAGAAGCAAAGTTGGGCCTTCATTGTAACTTCTCTCACCCTGGGAAATTATCCTGTTGTTGATGTTGCTCTGCATCGCAAACCAGCCATCCAGCAACTATGCTAATCTCTTTCCCATGGATAATGTATGGAATCGGACCTTAATGCAGCTGGAGCTGTCGGTTTTATTTATTTATTTTTTAAACTTCTCTTGTAAAAACAAACTAAAGGCACATAATCTAATTGTGACTGAAGGTTAAGTATAGGGACAGATGGTAGCTACAAAAATGTGAATAGTTAACCAAACTTAATTTGAGGTCACGTGACTGGAAACTCTGGCGAGCTTTACACTGTTTACTAATGTTACAAGTTTAGAATGTTGAATAAAACACCATCTTCCATTCAGCTTGGATTCTAGTAAGCTCTAATGGACCTTTTTTATAAAGGTCATAACTTCTAAAGACTTACTATCGCCCCAATGAGGTTGTGAACAGAAATGATTGATCCTTGTATCATTCCACCCATGTGTCCTCACCACTTCCCTCTTTCTATCGAATCTCCTGGAGAAATTGGCACATAGTCAGCCTGCATCTGTACAAAATGTGGGTTCCTTGATGCAAAAGCAGTGTCAGAGTTGACCAAGAGATGGAAATGTAACCTGCATAGTTACACTATATTTTTAGTGATTAGTGATTTTTTTGGTTAGAACTTGACTTTTTCAAGTAGCAAAAGAATTTGAAAGTACCCTGGCATTGTTTCCGTAATTTCCAAACAATTGTTCCAGAGATGAAAAATGATAGCATTATCCAATGTAATGGTCATGGATCCAAAGAGAATAGAATACAGTAACACTCTCAAAGAGTGTCTAGGCTGCAAATGGGGAATAAAACTTACTTGCCCCACTCTTTTGCATTGAGCACGGCAATGTCTCATGAAAAATTGGAGTAGGGAAGGCGATGGCCTAGTGATATTATCTCTGGACAGTTAATCCAGAGACACAGATAATGTTCTTGGAATCCAAGTTTGAATCCTGCCATGGCAGATGGTGGAATTTGAATTCAATTTTAAAAAAAGTCATCTGGCATTAAGGGTCTAATGATGACCACGAATTCATTGCCGATTGTTAGAGCACCCCATCTGATTCACTAATGTCCTTCAGGGAAGGAAACTGCCATCTTTACTTAGTCTGGCTTATGTGTGACTGCAGACCCACAACAATGTGGTTGACATTTAACTGCCCTTTGGGTAATTAAAGATGGGCAATAAAATGCTGCCTAATCAGTGACTCCATCATCCCGTGAATGAACAAAAAAAAATTAACAGCTATTATCTTTATAAGGAGCACTTGTAGCAAGATGTATATGGATCAAGAAGCAGGAAGAAAGGATCTCTTCAGAGATGTCTGTTACTGAGGAATATGGTGAGGTTAACTGTCACCTTGTGTAGATGCTGATCTATAATATGCAAACCTTAAATATTGAAAAGTATTATGTTGCTTTATTGCTGTGTTTTGGCATTTAGCTTCATAATAATTTTCGTCTATTAAATGGGATCACATTTAGACAGTAGTTTGGGAAGCACAGAACTAACACCATCTATTCTTGCCCGAAGACACTCTTCAACAGAGTTAAATTTTGCTCCAGTCCACGGAGGAATCTTAAAACACAAAATTAAATTGGTTTAATTGTATACTTTTTTTAGCAGACTTCTAAAGTGATTTATTTTTGCTAATTTTTTTTGGTGTCACAATCTTTTCTGGTCTGATGTTTCAGTCCTGTTTATCATCTTGGGATTAATGGCAACTATTTACCCAGCTGTGATCAGTCTAAACTTCAGTTTGGGTCTGACTGAAAATGGATTTAGATTTTGCAATGGATGCCCATTATTAATGTTAAGTTTGAAATTGGCTCAGACACTGATTTCTCAATCTCTATTAAACCAGTGTTTTGAAACTTTACATTGAATATGGTCAGTGAGGGTTTGTGGGTGTGGGCCAAGAAATGTCATCCCATTTCATTGGCTTCAGTCCACCGAGTCAATATGTCTTTGCTTACCAAGACATTGTCAATTTGCCAGATTTATGGGTCTTTAATTCAGCTGTGGGAATAAGGGAGCAATTGATGCAGCATGAATGTGAGAATTTGTGTGTGGATTTTGGTCAACAACAACATACATTTCTGTAACACATTTATGTCTCCAGTTTTATGACCAGTTTGATTCAGGACATGGGCTTAAAGGATGATTGGAACTGAGACAACGATCCAGGAACTCATCAAAATCTTGATGTCTTTGGGTTTTTGTGCAGATTCTGAATCAAGGCTCTGGGTTAGGCTGTCAGAATTTGAAGTTGTGGAGTTGCTTAAATTTATACCTCAGAGGGAAACTTGAGCCAGTATTTAGTCATCCTCGAATGCTGAGGTTATCTTTTTAGCCAAAGGCTTATGATTCTCTCTCTCTCTCTCTCAGTACCATTTATTGTCCTTTTGTGATGTGTTTCACATGTATCTGAAATCTTAAGAACACATACCACTCAAAATAACTTTGTAAAAGGGAAAACAACAGTTATTTGCCACGTGAAGGAGCCAGTTCCTCGAAGGTGCATCTGGTGTTACTGCATGGTTTCTCGCTGGTTCCCTTTATTCTTGTCAGTAACCTATAAAAAGATTTGGCTATAAAAAGATTTCTTTTGCTAACTTTGATTCACCAATGCTACATGTCTCTGTGCTATTTCAGCCAACAGGTCCTTTTTATTAAGAAATTGAATTGAATTCTCATCGAGAAAACACATCCCATTTGATATTGTACCTTTTGGGACAACTAATTTTTTTTTTTTGGAAGCAGCATAAAAAAATGGGAAGAACGAGCCATTCAGCCCTTTTGAGCCTGATTCGCCATTCAGTATGGTCATAGACAATCATCCAGCTTTCCCTTTGTACCCTTCAACCCTGTTTAGCCTTAAGAATTGTAACTCCTTAAACTTACAATGTTTGGCCTCAACCACCCTCTGTGGCAGCGACTTCCACAGGCTCACTGTCTGGGCAAAGACATTTCTTTTGGTCCCAGTCTTAAGTGGCCTATCCTGTAGTTTTTGAACTGTGACCTACTAGTAATGGACCCTCTGCTTGTCTGGAACATTATTCCTGCAAATACCCTATCTAGTCCTGCTAGAACCTTTTTTATATAGGTTTTGAGTCCTGTTCCTCCTTTCTTCCCTTCACCATCCCTCCCCAACCCAATTCTTCTAAACTCAACGTAGTCTTGACTGATCCTGTCTCTCCACGTGTCAATCCTGCCATCCCAGGAATCAGTCTGGTAAACCCTTTTTGTGCTGTCTCCATAGTTAGAACATCGTTCCACACAGTTAAGGAGACTAAAACTGCTTATAATTCTCCAGGTGTTGTCTCACCAAGACCCTGTACAATTTCAGCAAGGTATCTCTGCGCCTATACTCTAAGCCCCTCACTATGAAGATCAACATACCATTTGTCTCCTTCAATGCCTGCTGCACCTGCGTGCTCCATTTCAATGACTTACAAGGACACCACAGTCTCGCTGCACCTCCCCAGTTTCTCAATCTATCATCACTCTGATCTGCCTTCCTGTCCTTGCTATGAAGGTGAGTAACCTCTGCACTTATCAGTATTGTACTTCATCATATGTTTGCTTACTTGCTCAGTGTTCAAATTGCACTTGAGCATTCTGCATCCTCCTTATTGTTCAACCTCTTGCTCAACTTTGTGTTGCCTGAAAGATGATATATTTATTCCCTCCTCTAAATCATTACTATATATTGTAAATATCTGGGGTCCAAGCACTGATCCTCATGGTAACCCACTAGTCATTGCTATTTTACTTCTGTTTCCTGTCTTCCAACCAGTTCTGCACCCCTTTCCCTATCTCATGTGCTTCAACTTTTGTGCTAATCTTTTATATGGGAATTAATGTAAAGCTTTCTGAATGTGATTTACTTAGACAGCCCTGGCTACCTCTTACAACCTCAAAATGCAGTGGATTTTGTAACTAGTAGATTGCCAAGCATGATTTCCCGTTTTTGTAAATCCATGCTGACTCTGAACAATCCTGACACTGTCTTTCAAGTGATCTGCTATCAAGTCTTTTACAGACTCTAATATTTTCCCCATTACTGATGTCAGGCTAACTGGTCTATTTATTTATTTTTTATTCACTCTATCTCTTTTTTTAAAATCGTGCAGCTACATTAATTACCTACTCTGTAGGAACTGTTCAAAGTCAATAGAATCATGAAAGCTGACCACCAATGCATCCATTATTTTTAGGGCCACTTCCTCCTGTAGTTTGAAGATGTAGATTATCAGGCCCTGGGGATTTGTTGTTTTTTTTTTAATCCCATCAATCTCCCCACAAGTACTGATTTTTCTTTTTCCTTCAATTCCTCTCCCTCTCTAGACTCTGCATTCTCAAATTTTTAGGATATTATTTCAGTCCTCCTTTTGAGAAGGTAGACGGACCTAGCTTCCACAAACAGCAATGAAGGATAATCCGATCGATCAAGGATGTGATGTTAACTCAGTTACTGCCTCAACCAATAACTATTTAATGTTTGAGGTCGGATAGAAGTAGATGAAGGATTATGGGGTATAGGGGATAAGTGACTTGAGCTTTCTGCTTCTGTATAGGATAAACGCAGACAGGAAGAGTTTGGGCCAATGGCCTGTTTTTACATTATCCTTCAACCATGCATAAAATGACAAATATTAGAGGTTTCCTGTTGTCCCACCCAATGTGCTTCAAAATAGTGGCATTGGATTAGTTTCCATGTACAAACCAGGCAGAAGGGACCTCTTGTTTAATACCCCATCCAGAAGATAGCACCTCAAACAGTGCAGAATTCCTGAATAATGTATTCAAGGCTCTGGAACAGACTTTGAAATGATGATCTTTTGGCTGTAAGGTGAGTACTGCCACTGAACCAAAGATATGCAGACTTGTTTTTAAGAATAAAATTTTCATTGGGTCCACCATTGTCCTATTCCATCCACTTTTTTTCTCTTGTTTAAAGGTTGTTGAGATGGAAGTTAAACTCTTTTGTTTTCCCAATATTTGAAGTTCCTCATCTGCCTTTGTTCATGTGGAAATCTTTTCCCTTTCTTTTGGGTATAGATGATCTGCTTCCCAGTTGACATTCCGGTAGAATAGTTACAAGGTGGATCAGGATGTCTCTATTTTAATGGCGTGGACTCCAGTCACTCTAGCTCTACTATTGGGACTGATCTGAAAGCCCAAGTGAAATATTATTTTTCTCCTTCTCTCCTGGCTCTCATTTTTTTTTTTTTCTTTCTCTACCCAACCTATTTCGTGTTGATGCCGATTGGACTGTTGACCCTCTGATTCCTTGGTCAGCTGACCATTCTTATTGTGAGTTTTTCAAGTTGACTTCACCTGAAGGAGACACAAGTGGAGCCCACTCAAACAATCAAAGCACTTCCTTTAGCATAAATTATTTGAAAACCAGTTTTCACTTCCTAACTTGGAGACTCTGATTCTTTCCTTTTGCACTATTCCCAGGTGGAATCGGCTAACTTGGTTAAAATGGAATTAATTAGGACTCTGTTGAGCCAAGTGAGATTCTGCAGTTCCCCTTTTCTTGAATAAAAGAAACAGCTTATGGAATTACTGAGGCATTGGCTTGCAGTTTGATACAATGTATTTGGTGCCAGAACCCCTCTTTTGGCAACCTTGTCATCTTTATAAGTTGTTGCAACTTTGACCCCATTTAATTCTCGAGGGCTTGTGGTTAATTTCAGCATGCTTTTCGATTTTGATTAACCACCAGACTCCAGACACAATCGAAATGGTTTCCTATTTACCCAACAACAAGCGCAGGACTACCTGGTTCCTCTTTCTTGTCCAGTGCATTCTTGCTCAATTTTTGATGTATCTTTGTCTTTTTTAACAAAAAAATTAAAATCCTTGGTGTGCATTCAACCTGTCTTGGGTGCAGTGAGGAGGCAAACTGCCAGACCATGGTCTCTCTTGCTGACTATGTCCAGAATTAATTTTTGTGGAGGGCGTTAATGCCAAAGAACTGCACTGCCATATCGCTCCCCATATGAGTCCCTTATGCCAACCATGGAGACAGAATGATGCATTCTATCGTGAAGCATGTGTATATGATCCCTGATGCCACTTAAATCTGTGGTATCAATGAACACAGATATTGTGTCTTTACTCACCATTTTAGAGCCTGATCATGAACTTTTTGTTTTTCTTTAATTTGAACAACATAATTCTGTACCTTCTCATCCAGGTCATGATTTGCAAATGGGATGAGAAAAAGTGTGTATGCATATTTGGTATGCTGAAATGTCAGGAAAGTGGCACTGTCGTAATGTTAGGTTTGATTTATTATGTACTGATACAGTGAAGTGTTCTGCATGCTATCCAAGCAAGTCATGCCATGCATATGTACATCAGGGTGATAGAATGTAGAATATAGTGATACAGCTACAGAAGGTGCAGAGAAAGATCAGCTTTTGTATTTGAGGTCTTATCAGGCTTTTGAGAACAGGGAAGAAGTTGTTCTTGAATCTGTTTGGTGTGTGTTTTCAAACCTCTTTCTACCTTCTGCCTGATGGAAGAGAGTATAACTGGGGTGGGAGGGGTCTTTGATTATACTGGTTGCTCTCCTGAGGCAGTGGGAAGTGTAGATGGAGTCAGTGGAAAGAAGGCTGGTTTGCATGATCGACTGGGCTGTGTTCATAACTGATTTCTTGTGGCTTTGGGCAGAGCAGTTGCCAATACCGAGCTGTGATGCATCTGGATAGGATGCTTTCTAAGGTGCATTTTTTTTTTTAAACCAAGAAAATGAGAATAACTGTGGGCAAGCTTCTGTTCAAAACAAGCATAGAATGTATTGAGCTCATTGGGACGGGATGCATTGTTGCCAGTGATTCCACTCGACTTTGCTTCGTAGCCTGTTTTTATATCGTGTAAGCCTTGTCACAATCAACGGGTTTGTGTGGTTAGTCTGAGACTCTGGCTTAGTCTGGTTTTGTGAAGGTTGTACCTAAATTTCCTGTGTAGGTCAGGGTGGCCTGACTTGAATGCCTCAGACCTGGACTTCAGTAGGAAATGGATCTCCTGGTTCATCCATGGTTTCCAGTTAGAGAACACTCAAACTACTTTGGCGTGTAGCCACCTACACACTTTCAGATGAAATCTGACTCTTGTGGCATGCTTATTAAAGTTGGCACTAAGTTCTTGAATGTGGACCAGATCATCCATTACCTTAGACTAGCATTTTACGACTTTCTATACTGAATCCTCATACTTCAGTTTCTGCTTGTAAGCTGGGAGAAGCACAGCGTTTATGGGTTTTTTTTAATTTGCCAAAGTGTGGGCAGGGGATTGAGTGATAGATGTCTTTGGTTGTACAACAATGATCAAGAATGTTCAGATCCATTAACGTGCCTCCTGTCCCACCATGGTGTTTTGGCAGTGCACTCTGAAGTTGACCTGGTTGAAGTCACCAGGTATGACGCACAAGGCCTCTGAGTATTCTGTTGGAAGACAATTTGTAGCCGTATGTATTTCATCACTCTTCTTTCCCACATAGGGTAGGATGTAAACTGCTGTCAGGGTAGTGGAGGTGAGATCCTGCGGCAGGCAGTAGGGATGGCACTTTGCCATTAGATATTCTGTGGCCAGGGAGCAGAAACTAGCCAGGGTTGTCACTTCTGAGGACCAGGAGGTGTTGATCAGGAGATCTGGCACGTGGACATGATGGGCTGAATATTGTCCTGTGCTATAGCACTTCCAATTCTATGCTGCTCTTTCAATAAACTCTGGAATGATGCATACAACCTGTGGATTGTTTTAATTCCTCAGTTTTTTTCTTTCTTTACATCTTATGACGATACTTCTAATTCAAAGCATAAAGTAAGCTTTTGAAACTGGCCCAGTGTGGTGGGGATACTAGGAGGGTATTCTACTCAAAATCAACTGATATCCAGTTTTGGTGTTCAGGAAACTTCTCTGGCCATGATTGTGTGATGGAACCTCAGATGTGGAGGATAAAACTATTGTGCAGTTGTCCCACTTCAGGCTCTTGTAAGGCTCTTTGCAAAAAGGAATGGCTAATGTCCCTATCTTTCTAAATAGGCTGGGGAAAATGGGTCTTAAATTCGGATCTGTTACAGTAATGGTAAATGTGGACAATTGAACTTTAATTTCTGGTTTTTGTTTTATAGCTAAAGCCACTTCTCGGACTGAAGTTTTATTTTAAGCGATGGAGCAATTACACAGCACCAAAAAAAATGGTCCTTCTACATTTTGTAGATGAGGCTAGTGACATCAACTGGCTGTGACAGGATCCAGGATGCCTGTGTTGCTGATGTCACTATTGGAAGCACCAAGACATCAGTGCGACTGTGTGCAGACTTCATCACCCTTCGTTTCCTGTGAATTAGCGTCTCTGGTTACTCCATTCCAATGCAGTTAGGAGGGCTTCTTCATCCCTCACTATCTGTTTTTGTTCCCTTTTGAGCCACAAGATTGTCCTTAGGGTTCCTTGTATTTTGTTCTCCCAATGCTGCAGTCCTTAAAGAATGCCACATTTCTGAAGAAGGGTCCTGACCCAAAACGTCAGCTTTCCTGCTCCTCTGCTGCCTGGCCTGCTGTGTTCATCCGGCTCCACACTGGTATATCTATTACTTCTGAATGATGGTTTTCTTTTCATAGAAGCTGAACTATTTCCACCACTTAAAAAGGAAACATGAACCAAAAATAGCTGCATTGGTCACCTGACCGCAATATAGCAAGCTTCATGACAGCTACAAGGAATAAGCAAAATCCTCTATCAAATTACCATTTCCGTCTAAAGATATCTAAACCAGGCATTAGTGTCAAGAAATTTGCACATGATGGGGGCAGTGGTGATTGTCTACAGGCAAACTAACTTGAAAAGACAATGGAGTTAGATTCTGGAATACACAGAACTAATTTCAACTTTCTTTGAAGATTAGGACGGGAACGTGAAGCTGTGACAGAGCTGGAACTCTCTCCTGTCTGTTTCAGGGAAAACTCCACCTGGTTGAAAAAGCAACTGTGTGTGTGTGTGTGTGTGTGTGTGTGCGCGCGTGTGTGTGTGCGCGCGTGTGCGTGCGCGCGCGCCCTGTCTGAATCAGTCCCCTTCCCTTGTTATGCTTTCCTGCCTATCTTGTGTGTGCTTTTAATGTTGTGTTGACGTCTTATTACCTAGTAACCTAAAACGGCTAAACAAATCCCTTCAGAGATGGTAGGAACTGCAGATGCTGGAGAATCTGAGATAACAGGTGTGGAGCTGGATGAACACAGCAGGAAGGCTGATGTTTTGGGCCTAGACCCTTCTAGGTCTGAAACGTCAGCCTTCCTGCTGCGTTCATCCAGCTCTACACCTTGTTAAAAACAAATCCCTGCTCTTTCTTTTACTTCAGAAAACATTGGTAATTGGCTAATTTTCTTGTGAGCTACAATTTTTTTAACTGGTGTGATCAATGCGTAATTTATAAATGTTTTGCTGGAATGAAACCAAATGGAGGTTAAAAAGAGGGGAAGCTGTATTGTCTGCTCCTCTGATCAAATAACTTTTCTCACATTGGTTTTTAAAACAATACAATCGACCATAAATGACTTCTATTCTAACTGAAGGCTGTTATGGGTTGATCAGATGGGCATTACCTTAAAGCTTAAATTTACAATGTGATTTTTCTGGAATAAAATCTAAACCTTTTTTCTTTCTTTTTGCAGGTATCGTGGGTTTACTCTTGTGCTAACCTTCCTGTTTTACACCAGTTATCACTTGTCTCGCAAACCCATCAGCATTGTCAAGGTATGTTCACAGCCAGACCATTAGGCAAGAGAAGTAGGCCATTCAGTCCATCAAGTCTTCTCTGCCATTCAATGAGATCCTCCACTCCATAATTCTTGCCTCCCATCACTCCCATGATCCTTGGTTCCTTTCTGATTAAATATCTATCTATCTGTCTCTGCTTGGAATATATTTTTAACCCAGCTTTGACCACCTTGTGTGATAAAGAATTTTGCAGACTCACTGCCTTCAGGAGAAATTCCTCCTCCTCTGTCTTTAAATGTGTGCGACACCTTATTCTGAAAATGTGCCACCTAATCCTAGACTCTCCCACAAGGTGGGGTATAAAACCTCACCGCAACCTGTCAAGTCCTCTAAATTATAGTGTGTTCCAGTGAGGTCGCCTCTCATTCTTCTAGATTCCAACAAGTACAGGGCAGTTAAAAGTGCTGTATCTGGCAACCAGATGGAGTGGGAGACAATTGATTTAATCACTGTTAGCTTCTGGAAATCCAGTGGCACTCTGGCTAGACAACAGATTCACTCAGGCGTATGTCTACCATTCCAGAATCCTCTGCTGGGATTCTTTTTGATCTGTTAAGAAGGATGTTGTTACACTGGAGACAGTTCAGAAGAGAGATACCAGGATGTTGCCAGGAATGGAGGGCTCGAGTTGTAAGGATAGGCTGGAACTTGTTTCTGGAGCATAGGTTCAGGAGTGACTTTGGAGGCCTATAAAATAATGAGGGGTATCGATAAGGTGAATGATGAGGGTCATTTTTTTTCTTCTGCTAGGATGGGGGATTTCAAGATTAGGGAGCATATTTTTAAGGTGAGAGGAGAAAAAGATTTTAAAAAGGACATGAGGCAGTAGTTTTACACTGTAGTTTGTGTGTGGAATGAACTGTCAAAGTGGTGGGTGGGTACGTGACAATGAAATATTCAGAGGGATATGGGCCAATATTGTGGTCTGCATGGACTGATTGGATTGAAGGGTCTATTTCGGTGCTGTGAGTCTGACCCTATAATCTTGTTTCATCAAGTGCTTGATTGTCTCTCATTTTACCTGTAATGAGTTAATCATTCTGTTCAAAGTTGTACAGTTGAATTAAAGTTGAATATTATGATATTCAGAGTGACCACATGCCACAGTTCAGGGTCGCAGTGAAAATCTGAGTTAATGCTGGCAAGTAGGTCCATCTGTGACAGCCCTCTGAAATGAGGCAGTAACTTTCTAGAGGGTGGTGTGGGGAGAGGTGAAATCTGCAGTTTTGAACAAGACTGCCCAGAAATGTTGCAGTTTTTTTTTTTCTTTCCCTGCCCTGATCTAATGGGCACTTGCTTAAAACTGAGCCCCATGCTAAAAGTAGGTTCCTGAGGGCTATTGCTGTGACCCACCATGTTTAGTAGCCCAGTACCTAACTTCTGGACTACAGATGCCTAAATGGTGTGAGCTTGTTTTCCTCTCTGATCACTGCATGTTCTTATTGCTGTTGGCTTTGGTTCACCAAGATTGTGGGTTATAACTCCCATTCCTGGAGCTTAGATGCAATCTCTATACTGACATATTTAGTGCAGCCTAAAGGGGCTCTGCCAGAAGTGCCATCCTTTCAGCTGAGATGTTGAAGCAAAAGTTATCTTGGTCAGTCTTTTGACTGTGTGGCATTTGTCAAACTAATTGGGGCTGGGAGAAGATCTCCCAGAATCCCAACCAAACATTTTTTCTTTTTCTTCAATCAACATGAGAAGATTTGAGTTCAAATTGATTACCAACTCCATAACAACCAAGACTATACCAAACATCTTCAATATGGTTGGTCACTACAGACTTCAGGACGTCCTGAAGATACATTTTGTGTAAAATAAGCAAAGAGCTCTTGTGGCATAGTGGTAATGGCTTCCTGGATGCAGGGACAAGATTCAAATCCCACCTGATCCTGAGGTGTTTAATAACCTGTCTAAACAGGTAGGCTAAAAATTATGTCAATGACCTTTTTTGCCATCTTTCAAAGTGGCCTCATGTATATACATAAAAAAATTCTCAGCAGTGTGCTTGATGTGGAAGAAAATTTAAGAATTTGGTTTCTTTTTCCCTGTAATTATACTCTGCTTGTTTTTTTTTAAGTTTTGTTGTTTTTCTCTCATTTATACATCCCACCAGTGAGGCTCCAATCAAGATCCATAGTTAGCAAGTGGTGGTATTGTTCTAAAGGTTAAACTGGTTTCTAATTTGCAAGCTTGAAAACTTCATTCAAATTAGATGCTTACAAAAAACCAGCCCTACTTTGCCGATTGACAAATGCATGTGTTCGTTTGGTTGGACTATTCCTGGTTTAGAATTGCAGAAAGGTCTGGTTAATTTTAGCTGTGAAAGCATCTATTTTTAAAAGTAGAAATGCACAAATAGGCCACTTGGTTTTTCCGCCAGTGACTGTTTTTCCTCATGCCTCTGAAATTACCTTCTGCAATTATTTCTTCCCTCCTTTCTCTGGTGCTTGTTTAAAAAGCTTTTTCTTTTGAAATTCATTCATCCCTTCATATCCATGGCTTGTATTTTCTTGCTCGCCTCCCATTCAAAGAACAAAGGACGAAAATGCATAAGAACAAAATCTGTTCAAATTTTCTCCTCCAAATGACGACAGTCCCCTTCGGTCAGACATTTGGATCGAAACTGTCATAGAGCTTTGTAGCACTGCAACACACTGTATATAGGATGTGCTGAAGGGCTAGAAGTTGACCATGATTTTTGACAGCTGCATGAGAACCTAAATTGTATAAGATGGGCTGAAGGGCTAAAATTGTTGACAATACTCAACAAGCTGCAGAACCTTGGATGAGTCCTGTGAACATTCCTTTATCGGCCAAAAATGGCACCAGCAGCTTGTTTCTTCTGTAGCTGTGTTTTTTGTATTAGTAGTTTTTTTGTCTGCTTTTGCTTTTTGCTGGCTGTTTGTTACACTGCATAAGAGAATTTCGTTCCAAGCTGCTGGACTTCGCTTCGGACTGGGATCGTGAATGGTGCCAGGAATGAACCTGAGCCTCCAGACCAGCCAGTGATCGAGGGGTCCCCAAAGGGCAGAGGGGCATTACTCTTGGGTTTTTTCTTTTTCATTTCCACTTATTACTTCCACTATAATCATTTTATTACTTAAACATTCATATTTAAGCAAATTGCTGTTGTCAAACCTTCTCATCTACTTTTTAACCGAATCTGGAAAGAACCACTTGGATGCATTGTGATCCAAGACGCGCACCCTTCGGCCCAACTCATCCATGCTGACCAGGTATCCTAAACCAATCTAGTCCCTTTTGCTAGCAGTTGGCCCATATCCCTCTAAACCCTTCCTGTTCGTATACCCATCCAGATGCCTTTTAAATGTTGTAATTGTACCAGCTGCCGCCCCTCCTCCTGGCAGCTCATTCCATACATGCGCCACCCTTTGTGGGGGGGAAAAAAAATTGCTCCTTAGGTTAATTTTAAATCTTTCCCCCCTCTCCTTTAAATCTACGCCCTTTAGTTTTGGACTCCCCTACTCTTGGTGTGGGGGCGGGCCTTGGCTATTTATCCTATCCAAGCCCTTCCAGATTTTATAAACTTCTATGGTCACCCACAGCCTCTGATGCTCCAGGGAAAATATCCCCAGCTTAATCAGCCTTTCCCTGTAGCTCAAACCCTCCAACCCTGGCAACATCCTTGTAAATCTTTTCTGAGCCCTTTTTCAAACTTAACACTAGCTTTCATATAGCAGGGAGACCAGAATTGCATACAGTATTCCAAAACTGGCCTAACCAATGTCCTGTACAGCTGCAACATGACTTCCTAACTTCTATACTCAATCCAGTGACCCATAAATACAAGTGTACCAAACACTGCCTTCACCACCCTGTCTATCTGTGACTCCACCTTCAAGGAACTATGAATCCTCCAACTCCCTGCCTAACAGCAATGTATGGGAGGACCTTTCACCACATTTACTACTATAGTTCAAAAAGGCAGCTTCCCTTATGGCAGCATTTCAAGAAAGATGGCTCACCACATTAAGGGAGACTAATACTGAGCTGCAGTTTTTGTCTTGATGGTGATGCTTCTTCTGGAAATTAAAAGGAGAAAATAATCTTGTTCTGCAAAAACAAAAAATTGTCTCGCAGTCTATATTGATGGTTGCTTCAGCCTGGGGAGCTGATACATGAGTCAGTGTCTTCAGGTGGAATAGCAGAAGAATAGTGTAGATTAAGACCATGTCTGTGTCCTTGAGGACCTTTTTGAAGTTGTAAATAGCTGAGTGAGTGGGCAAAAATTTGGCAAATGGAATGCAACGTAGTAAAATGGAAGTTCTGAACTTTGGCAGGCAGAAATAAAGCAGTGAATTACTTAAACAGAGCGACTGCATAGAATTCCAATGTGCTGAGGGACCTAGGTGTTGAGGTGCAGGAGTGACCAGTTAGTATGAAGGTACAGCAAGTAATTAAGATTTCTAATAGAATGCTGCCCTTCAATGTAAGGGTATTAGGGTTTAAGGGCATTGATGAGACCACATCTCTCATATGGTGCTGCTTTAGATTTACCGTCACATAACAGAATGCAGTGAAAAGTGCAAAGTTGCCACTCTCTGGTACCATCTTGGATCTCTAAATAAAAAGCAAGAGGTTTAAAGCAGTAGATTTGCAATTTGTCAGGTAGATGTCTGTCCAAGACATATCTCACATGCCTACTTGGCTGCAATCTCTTTGGCCATCCCTTCCCAATGCTGGAAATCAGCCAGGCCCTGGAACAGGGCTTCTCCACTCCCCCTCCTGAGTTAGAGCTGGCCTTAAGCCTGTGCCCACATGGGGTGGGGTGGTGTAGTGGCCCGGTGGGCTGCAGGTTCGGGGCACCTGTCCTGCACTAGGCCCTGTAGGATCTTGGAGCTGGCTCCTTCTCTGATGCCATCTGCCTCCATTGCTGCTGCTCCTGACACATCGGAGCCCAAGAATCACTGAATCCGTCAAAAAAAAAACCATGGAAGCAATGGTACCAAGAACATAGTTGAAGATGTGAGGGAAGGTATGGATTTGGCTGGTTCCACTGCATGGTGCCCAGGAGCCGCTGAGGCTTTGGCTCAGATGAATACTGCCCACCCTGGTGCTGCCATCTTATTTAAAGAATTCTGTAAATACATTTGGAGGTGGCACAGAGGAAGCTACAAAACTGATATTTGGAATGGACAGGTTATCTTACAAGGATAGGTTGGACAGCCTGGACTTCAATCCTCTGGAGTTTAGAGTGAGGGCTGACTTTGTTGAAGTGCCAAATATCCTGTGGTTTTAATAAGGTGCATGTTGAAATGATGGTGCCCTTTTGTGATGCCCCACGTTAGGGGCTGTAGTTTTAAAATTAGGGACTGCCCTTTTTAAGACATGAGTTTTTTTTTGAGGTTTGTGCTACTTTGCCTGCTTCTGCTGCTCCTCATTTTTCATGTTTAATCAGCCCCTCCAGCTGGCTGAGATAACAAGACGTGGGGCTGGATGAACACAGCAGGCCAAGCAGCAGCATAGGAGCAGGAAAGCTTGACGTTTCGGGCCTAGACCCTCCAGCTGGCTGCACCATTTTGATACCATCAGATCATGTTTATTTATTTTTGTCTATTTTATTAAATACTTAACAAACTTTCATTATTTCCTCCTCCTAGAGTGAACTTCACAAGAACTGTTCAGGAGCTGATGGCCATGGATCCAAGAGTCACCGTGACAATGACACTTGGTGTGACTGGGCACCATTTGGTAAGAATCTCTACTCTTGCTACCTCCCTGGATTAAAAAGCAAAATGACTCCTCTATCACATCTTGGTTGTATGAGGAAACACCCCATTCTGTTTTTCTATCCTTTTTGCTCTTACTTTGTCTTGGCTTCTCCACTTTTTGTTGTTTTCCCCCACCCCCTGAGCAGTGATCCAGTTTCTCTTTTAGTATTGGTATCCAACAACTTTTTGTGGCTGTGCTTATTACCAATCCAGAGCTTGTTCAATTACACAATTTTAGGCATGAATTTGAGCTTGTGATCTGGTTGACTCTATATGTAACAATGTCATGGTTTACCCAAAACAAAAACAGGACATGCTGGAGAAACTCAGGTCTGGCAGCGGCTGTATTGAGAGAAAGCAGAGTCAACGTCTCCAATCAGGAGTCTTCAGAACACCCTTTACCTATTTCAATTGTGGTCAGCTATCCACTTGACTCATGTGCACCTATCTGTCTATTCTGCAAAGTGCTAAGGGTTTGCTCAATAAGCCATTAGATATTTTGTCCCTGTCCCCATTTTTCTCTGCACTAACGCACCAAATTTGATTTATTCCCAGCTCTGTCAAGGTTCAGCCAAACCAACCAACCACAGGATGGGGAGGACCTAGTTGGGGAGAGTACATGGGCTGTTTCTTTTCCTGACTGATAACTTGTGCTGCAACATACTGTCTCCAGTATTCTGGAGTGAGAGGCATTGCTGTCCTTAGTACAATGTCTGGTAAATAAACCTAGTTCAATGTCAAAATGCATGCCTGTAAATAGATCTTGCACCCTGTACCAGACCAGAGTAATCCTAATACTGAGCTGATAAGAGACCTTGAGATCAAAGAATTCCTTGCCTTTTTTTTCCTCTGGCTTGTTGGAATAGATCATTCTGCCTAGTGACTTTGGTTAGTAGCTGAATGTACACATTGTGATTCAGGCTTAAAAACCAACATGCAAATGTATTTTACACTGAAACGGTAGATTAACAGAGATCTATACAATTAGTTTGGTCATAATTATGGTACTTTGAATTGCAACGCAGCAAAGATACTTCACTTTTGCTACCTTTTCAATGTCACATTAATCCTTGAATACTTGGCTAGCATGTTATTGTGCAAATAAAATGCTAATCACGTTGTCACACTGGCACTGACTTACCTGTCAAACTCCTTGACTGACTTCAAGCCTCCAGCTTTTTTTTGGGCCAAAGCTGGCAAATAGCACTAGGTAAAGCGCCCACATTAATTACAATATAGCCGTGTTGCACAATGGAAGCCCTGAAGCTTTTCCAACGAGTTTAAATATTTCCCATTTTATCTAGACCCAGCCAAAATGGTCAAGTTGCCACAATGGAGTTGCAGGTTCTGCGGTGTGGTGTTTGGGGTGATGTCTCCGTGGCTGCTGCAAAGTACAGCACACAATCTGAAACCTTGAATATTGAAATCACTGCTTGGAAAGTTGTGGAAGTACTCTCTTGTTTTGAGAGGGGGTTGGACATGGGACCCTGTCTGACATGTCCAGGTCTCTAGCCCCATTGAGCACTGTTGCTTTTGTCCATTTTAATGAAAGAAATAAAATATAGATCCACATTTTCTCCAGTTTAATTGAGAAATATGAGGTGCCGCAATTTGAAAAGGCAAATCAGGGCAGGACGTGTGCTCTTGATGGTAAGGACCTGGGGAGTGTTTCTGAACAACGAGCTTGGCATGTAGGTTCATAGATCCTTGAAAGTGGAGTCCCAGATAGACACAGGACAGTGAAGGCGGTGTTTGGTATGCTTGCCTTTACTGGTCAGTGCACTGTGTAGGAGTTAGGCCATGTTGTAGCTGTCCAGGACATTGGTTAGGCCACTTTTGGAATACTGCATTCTATTCTGGTCTGCCTGCTATATGGAGGATGTTCTGAAACTTAAAAGGTTCAGGAAAGATTTACAAGGATGTTGAGAGTTGGAGGGTTTGAGCCAAAGGGAGAGGCTGAATAGGCTGGGGCTATTTTCCCCTGGAATGTCAGAGGCTGAGGGGTGACCTTTAGAAGTTTATAAAATCAGGAAGGACTTGGATAGGGTAAATGGAAAAGGTCTTTTCCCTGTGGTGGGGGAGTCCAAAGCTAGAAGGCATAGGTTTAAGGTAAGATGGAAAGATTTTAAAAGGGACCTGAGGGGCAACACTTTGAGTGGTGAGCGCGTGGAATGAACTGCCAAAGGAGGTGGTAGATGCTGGTACAATTGGACTGAAGGGTCTGTTTCTATGCTGTACAGCTCTGACTCTAAATGACTTTCTTCCTTATGCATGCATTTTAGAAAACCAACCTCTTCCTTAAGAAATTGCAGCTAACCCTGATCCTGTTCTCATTTACACACATTCATTAGCCACAAAATGAAGTCTGAAAATTAAATTGTTTGTCTGCTTGAGGTTCCATGTGTGCCCTTACCAGGAGTCTGCTAGAAAGAAATAAGACAACGACTTTTAACATGCAAGGTCTCTGGCTGAATATAGAATTATGTTCTGTTTTGATAACTTTAGAAGATTACTGTTACCCAGTCAAATGTGCAGAGGTTAATTGCTTGATAACAGACTATAATTCTGAAATCAAATTGAACCCTGGGACCTTTGCAAGTTTGCTTGGGTTTTGAATTCCCCACTAAACAATGTTATTGTCAGCTGACTTTTTGAAATGTTTACATTTATTTCCAAAAGCAATAAACACTTGCGAGCCATTATCAAGACAAATGGGTGCTGGAGCAAATCCTGGGATGTTCAAGCGGTGATCTTTCACTGGAAAGGCAAAAATATTTTAATTGTACTACTTGAGGATGGTTACCTGCATTGAATCACTGCAGGTGAAGGTACTCAGTGGCATTGGGTCAAAAGTTTCTTGCGTCTGACAATATCCAAATCAGAACTGAAGAGGAACTGGGAGCTGATGGTGTTCTCCTCTATTGGCTATGCTGATTTTTTTTTTTTTAAATTTATTTTTTTTTTTTCTGGATGGTAGGGGCTGTGGGTTTGAGGCCAAGGACACTTTGTCTGGCAGAGCCATAGTAAACAGGTGGTGCGGGGTAGGTGGGGGAGGGGAAGAGTATTCAATTGCTTAATTCATGTTCCCTTTATTTCAGATAAACCCAACTACAGGATGTTGTTTGGTGCACTAGATAATTCCTTCCTGATAGCTTATGCTATTGGCATGTTTTTCAGGTTAGTATTCAAGAAATTCAGACAATGTATACCTTCTGAATTTTTTGTTTTGGGATATCCAATGTTGGTATTCCCAAAGCTCCACCGAACTCTGAACCTTTGCCCCAAACTTAAAACTTGCCATTAATTCACCAGCCTGTCAATCATTCATTTTGTTCTGAATGATGGGCACCAAAATGGCTATCATGTGATCGTCCAAATAAAGGAGCCAATCAGTGTTTATCACATGACATTGGTTGCAGTGCACTGCTCTACCAGACTTGATGCAAAACATCAAATTCAACTTGGAACATTTTAGTTTGTTCTGGTGTGAGAAATTTGTTTCTTCAGTTTTATTTAAAAAAAAAAATACCCAAAAGTGCAAATGTTCAGGAATGTTTTTCACTGGCTGGTTTAAAGTTTGGGAACTTTTGTGGAGCAGATGAGGGGTCGCTAAGACTTCTTGGTAGTTGACATTGAGATTTGAAGAACACACTTATCACTTAATATCCCAGCACAGATTATTATACCACCTCTGGAGCAGGTGGGACTTTTAACTTTGGCCTCCTGGCTTGGGGATAGGGACGCTGACTCTGCATCACAATTCCACACCTGAGATTTGAATTCCAGGTCTGGGTGGGATGCTGACCAGAAGGTTGGTATGGACATGATGGGCCGAATGGCCTGCTTTCACACTGTAATGATTCTGTGACTGTGTCCTCTGTAGCATTCCTTAGCTTTGTCCTCCCTTGGGTCATCTGATATTGCATGTCCTAGTTGCCCAGGCTATAGCTGACAGATCTACAGAGGGAACATTTTCTTAATAGTTAATCATCCTTTTTGCCAACCTCTGACCACCCTATGTCCGTAATGGGTACTAGATGAAACATAGATGAATTAGCAGCAGCCGGGTTCCTGAGAACTGATTTTAGTGGACAGTGCTGATGACACAGCTTTATGATATTTTTAATTCCTGTGTATAATACAGAATGTTTTTCTTGTCCCATAAGCAGTTGACCAGTTACTTGGGAACTGATGTGTGTAGAAATGATTTCTGATTACTCCGACTAGTTTTTAAACTTGCCTCCTGTGTTTTGTTTCAGTGGTATTTTCGGTGAGCGGCTCCCTCTGCGATATTACCTGACTGTTGGGATGTTGCTCAGTGGGTTATTCACGGCACTCTTTGGGTTTGGATTTTATTGGAACATTCACAGTATCTGGTACTACACAATTGTGCAGGTCAGTCACATTGTAGATTGTGGAGCCCTACTGTAGGTGTCAAGTAGCAAATACGTGTGTGGGCTGTTGTTCACTTACGTTATCACTGTCACCGTCTTAGACATTTTCTAATGTCGTTTTGAGATGATTCTGATGCCCATTAGATTTGTTGACAGATATAATGCTCTTGCAGGTGTTAGAACAGGCAGCTGACGTCTTAGCAAAATACATTGGCTGATATTCTTTACCACTATTTAAAGTGTTAAACTGAGTTATGATTTATAACCAGTGCAAAAGCTCTGGGTTTGAGTTCCATCCCAAGACTCGCATCGGTAATGTAGCGAAGCAGGTGGAGTGTCAACCTGCAGATTGCACCTAAAAACGCCATCCACAACTAAACTGTCCTGATCCTCTTCCTGTTTCTGTGTGACCACTGATGACCTCAAGCTGTTCAAGTGCAGCAATCATCTGTGCTGATCCATTTTTTTTTTTTTTTTTTTTTTTGTTTTTTTGTTTTTTTGGTCTATGTTCCCATTTTGTGGGTGTGAGATGTGAGGGTGTTTCCCCCCACCCTCCCTCCCCCTTGCTGGAAGCATTGGGGAAGGACTAAAACCACCACTTGGCATGGACCAGTTACACTGGTTGGATTGGGATGAGGTGGGGTGGCAGGGTTAAAGTTGGTTCGATTTATTTTTCAACAATTAAGGGCTCTCTTTTGGTGGAATGAAAATATTGGTGATGTAGGCCCCTAAGGCTAAAAGAGGGAAAACTAGCTTGCAACAGGGGCTGCCATGGAAACTTGCAGTAAAGAGCCATTCTGTCCACAGCCTCTGCTGACTCTCTAACAGGAGTTGTACTTTATTTCCTCCTCTGTTGTGGAGAACCTCTGTACCTTATGTACGTAGTACACTTTATTGAGGAGCTCAGCTGCCTCCTTTGGCCCGATCACCAGGAAATAATACCTGGGATTCAAAGAATTGTAGCGACAGGAAATTCTGCTGGCGCTAGAGAGATTGGTCTTGTTTTATTTTGGAATAGACCAAAATTAAAACCACATTCTGCTTCAGGTACTTGAGGTCATTATGGAGCTATGGGTAGCAACATTGCTGGAAGCCAGAAGCACCAGGTTTAAGTCTTATTCCAAGTGTTGAACTGCCACGGAGGGTACATTCATTCACATACAATGTGAATGTCAACCTGCAAACCCTTCCATTGCATGCCAATAGCTAAGTGTGAGGACAATTCCTTGCAATGGAAGGAAATGGATCCATAGCTGCAGACCACAACATGCATGTAGGCATGCATGCTGCCAGGTTAATACCACCAGCACAACTTCTGCCTGAAAAATGTGATCTCCACTATTTCTTTCCCCCTCAAATCTGAGAAATATCTTCAGAAGGGGTAGTAAAAGTCTAAAGCTCTTCCTCCCCAAAGTGCTGGGTTCCATTGAGACAAAGAAATAGATTTTGTTGGATGACCGTATCTAGTGTTATGTTCTGGGAATATAAAAATCAAGATTCAAATTGGCTACAATCTACTTGAATGGCAGGGCTCAGGGCTGAATGGCCTCCTTTTGTTCCAATGCTCCGGGCAACAAAATGGCAGCAGTTTGTGGATTACAGACTCCATTAGAGATTGTTCTTCAGCCCAAAGCTGACTTGGTATCCTCATTCCTAGCTGTCTTCCCTTAAGCTGCAAACCACTGCAGTTAACAAGGTTTAGAGCTGGATGAATACAGCAGGCCAGGCAGTATCAGGAGCAGGAAAGCTGACATTTTGGGTCAGAACCCTTCTTCTAAGAAGGGTCCCGGCCCAAAATGTCAGCTTGCCTGTTCCTCTGCTGCCTGGCCTGCTGTGTTCATCCAACTCTCCACCTTGTTATCTCAGACTCCAGCATCAGCAGTTGCTACTACCTGTGTGAGTTTAACCCACTGCAGTTGCTGGGATCTGCAGCACAGGCCGATTAGCATGAATATTTATTGCTTCTGTAGGCTGTTCCCGTGGCAACAAAACTTAGAGGGCATGTTGATTCCTGCTGCCTTTGTCAGGAGAAGTTTGGTTTCATCTCTTTTGCAAATGCTGCAATCAGCAGTTTTTGTTTTTATTTGCTCATGGGATATGGGTGTCACAGGCTACGCAGTTACTTACTGTCACAGAATGCCCAGACAGCAGTCTGGAATACACCACTTTTTATTGTGGTTCTGGAGTTACTTGTAGGCCAGATGCGGTAAGGACAGCAGTGTCCTTTCCTAAAGGATAGTTAATGAACCAGAGAGCACAGCAACCCAGGAGTTCAGGCACAATTCTTTGAAGTTTGCGTCACATGTGGATGGGATGGTTAAAAAGATGTTTAGCACACTTGCCTTCATTGCTCACTCCTTTTTCAGTATAGGAGTTGGGGCATCATGTTGAGGTTGTACAGGATATTGGTGAGGCCTCTTCTGGAATACTGCATGCAGTTCTGGTCACCCTGCTATAGCAAGGATATTATTAAATTGGAGCGGGTTCATAAATGATTTTACCAGGATGTTGCCAGGACTGGAGGGTTTGAGGTATAAAAGTCAATGGGAAAGACTGGGACATTTTTTTTCACTGGAGTGTGAGGTTAAAGGGTGATCATCTTGAGGCTTTTAAAATCGTGAGGGCCATAAATAAAGTGAATGACTGGAATAAACCTGAGTGTGGGGAAGTCAAAACTTGGGGCATGAGGCAAGAAATAATTAAAAAGGACAATAGGGGGGCAATGCTTTTAGAGAGTAGTTTGTGTGTGGAATTAACGACCAGAGGAAGTAGTGGATCTGGGTACAGTTACAACATTGAGAAGACATTTGAATAAACCTTTCCTATTCATGAACTTAGAGGGATACAGGCCAAATGCAGGCAAGTAGGACTAGTTTAGTTTGGGAACATGGTCGGTATGGACTAGTTGAACTGAAGGGTCTGTTTTCATGCTATACATCTGATGTTAGATGGGGTTTCTCCCAACAATCAACAGGGATATTACCACTGTTATTGGCTCCATCCACCACCAATAGTTGAACTCTTTATATGCAATCCTCCTCTTCATATTTTTTAATGATCTTCTTCATTTAATCTCTTCCTTAGATCGCAAATGGCTTGGCACAGACGACAGGATGGCCAGCTGTTGTTGCTTGCGTCGGGAACTGGTTTGGAAAAGGGAAGTGAGTATTGTTTTTACCGGTCTTGCAAAAAAAAGCCATGCATGTGATCCAGCATGAGGCTACAAAATAGTCGTCATTACCTGATGCTTGACACTTTATCTTGTGATCAAATCAACTGAATTAAATTACTTTATTTTTTTTTTTCCTTTTTGAATAAAGGAATGTACTTTTAATTTGCAGCCGATTACATAGAAATATTACAGGACTCACTTATGTAAATGTGTGCTTAATCCTGTGCACTGCCTGAGTATTCACTTGATCTTCCTGCTGCTGTTTTATTTGCCTAAAGAAAGCTATCAATGAATGATTGGCATGGCATTTGATTACAAACTGCTTGTTATGCACCCCTACACTAATCTCTCTTTCTAAACTAGAAAAGTGAAGCTAAGAATGACCTCCATAGTGGCTTTTCAAATTTTAGGGAAGCACTTAATGAAGCTGTACACAAGCTTCCATTTGTGGGGGAACTTAATGGAGAGGGTAGAGGGGAGCAAAACATAACATAACCACAAATAAATTGCCCTAAAAAAATAACTGAACTCACTTTACCTTGTAGCCAGCATTTGGAACCTGTTACCACATTTAAAATAACACTTGGTGAACAGCTGGGATGTATTTATGGAGAAATTAAATACATGAGAGAAAGGAATAGTAGTTTGTGAAGTTGGGGGGGGGTGGGCGCGGTAAGTTCATGGATCAGCTGGGCTGAATGATCTGTTCATCTACAATACTTCGGGCAAAACCTGGCTTTTCTTCAGTTCAGAGAATGAGACCATTCCAGAGGATTGGGTCTAGTTATGCAAAGAAAGGGATGGACTTTAATGATTTCAGTTCAATGGAGGTATTAGTGAAGCTGGGATAGTTGACTGAACAGGAGGGTTAGGGGATGGTTTGCAAGGTCGCAAAGGATTTTGTCAGTAAACGACTAGCCCTCATGGGCAGGGCAGGGGGTTAGTCAGTAATCAGTGGGCACAGATTTAATGGGATTTGCAAAAGAACACAGGACGTTGTGAATTTTGTTTTGTGACAAATTTTAATCTGCAAGAGCAAAGAGTCAAATTCAGTAGTTATGACTAATATAGATTTTTGGGAAGGAAGAAATTTGCAGGGCTGTGAAGAGAATGAGCAAGGAAGTGAGAGAAATTAATGGCTCCTGCAAAACCAAAGTTGATGTGATAAACTCAGTCCCCTGTGCCGTATCACTTGCAGCAACATCAGACTCCCCCACTTTATCTCCTTTTTCCCCCCAAAAAGCACAATTGTTTAAATTATAATGCAACAAAAAATTAACTTCATACCTCCTTGATGTAATCCATTTTGTGTTGCTGCATTCACCCCAACTCGCCAGTCAGGTGGCTCTGATTTCGTGCACCGTATGATGTGTTCAGTCAAACAGCCAAGGAAAGACCTCTTTGGATATCCAATGTTAACTGATTTTCCTAGGGAGGGTTTCAAACATCCTTAATTAGAGGAATTGGGGCAAAGTTTACTGTTGCTGATCAGTCACTGATCTTGGAAAGCAAGTGTGGACACGTGATTCATCAGTGAATGATGGATTGGCCTCGGATCCTCCAATGGCCCCCCTGCCTAGATAATCTCCCTTGGGAGAAGGGAACTAGAGCCCTGGTAGAATCACCACCTCCTGTACCACAGGCCCTCAAGTTCAGACGTCAACTGTACTACCCTCACCTGGTGGAGATGTGCTACTCAATGACAGAGAACTGGATTTCAACCCCATTGTCCTTCAAACCCATCCCCTTTCTGGCAAAATTTCCACCCCCATTCTTCAAGCACTGACTCTCAGCCAATAGCCACTGCCCCTCACCTGAATACTAGTCCATGGTCTTTTCCTCCTTTAATCCTGCACAAAAGTCAGTTATGTCTTCATCTGAACACTCAGTGACAACCCTGTACATAGGGCCCATTCCAGTTGGTCAATTATTTTTCAGAAATAGCTCCAGTAATGTTTGTGTTTCCTATTGTCGGTTCTTAGATCAAGTCTTCACTTTCCTCAGCCTGACTGCATCTCACTGCAGGGTTATCCCACCACGCTGCTCCCATCACCGTTGTCTGTATTTATTTTTCTCCAACTCATTCCCTGTTGGCTAACCAGGTGACTTTCTCAATTCTGCCAGTCTCCCTTGAATATAACCACTAAAATGTAGGTAACTGTGTGGCTCAAATGAACATAAATGCTTCATTCTGCCTTTCCATTAGATCACGTCTGAGATGTAACTTGGAGCTCTTTCTGTGCTTGCCTTAACTCCATTTCTCTTGACGCTTATCGAAGTAGTCAATGTTTTCTTGACTTCCAATTGAACCCAAGCTTCTGGCAGGAGTGTAAGCCTGACTTTGAGGATGATGTGGCCTCTAGCAGCTTGCTTTGAATGAACTGATGTGAGTTTTCTGTAGACCTCTGTAATCATGGGCATGTGGAACATAGGAGTAGGCCATAATATCCCCTTGAGTTTGTTCAAAAGGATCGTGGCTGAACTGTGGCCTAACTCCGTATACCTGTCTTTGGACTATAGTGGCCCTTTTAAATACTTTTTGCTTAAAAATGTAGTTATCTCAAATTTTAAAATTAATAACTGATCTAGCATTGTTTGCCATTTTTTTAGAGAAGTCCTAAACCACTTATACCTTGTTGTATATAGAAGTGTTCCCCAGTAGCTCTCCTGAACACACTTACAAAAGCTGGATAATTGAGAAACTTAACTTTATTGACTTATAGATCTGGGCATGTCAGAATTTTGTGATTTTGATACCTTGACTCCCAAACTGTGCGCTCTCTTGGGCTTCATTCCCATGGCTTTCTGAATTGAGCTAAATCCCACTTTGTTTTCTAACCCCCGTTCCCACTTAATTTGACAGGAGAGGCTTCATCATGGGAATCTGGAACTCTCACACATCAGTCGGAAATATCCTGGGCTCCTTGATCGCTGGGATCTTTGTGTCATCTGCCTGGGGTTTATCATTCATTGTGCCTGGTGTCATCATCGCAGCAATGGGAATTGTCTGCTTTCTCTTTCTGGTGGAATGTAAGTGATGGCTCGGTGGTAGTATGCCTGTGTTTTCTCACAAGCTGTCTGTCTGCTTCATGTGGTATGCTGGAATAGCTGTGAATGGAAATAATTGAATAAACTTTATTGTTTTTGCTGTCAAATTGAGTGCAAGTGAATTGCTGTTCATTTGAGCTTGTACCTAGCCTCTGCTTTCCCACCACCTCCTATGAGCTTATGTTACCCACAGCAAATGGGTGGGTGCAGATGGAGAATATCAAATTATGGCTTTGTGTACTTGAAGACAAGTAATAACTGGTGATCTTCTGAGAAGATGTTGCAGTGTGATTTTGAACAAGCGGAGGTATTTTAATTTAACAGGATGAGGACGATGCTGGCCAGGCAGCATTTATTGCTCGAGATAACAAGGTGTGGGGCTGGATGAACACAGCAGGCCGAGCAGGAAAGCTTGACGTTTCGGGCCTAGACCCTTCGTCAGAAATGCGTTTTTTTTTTTAAAATGATGGTTTGGTGCTCGGGGTTGGGGTCATGATCCAGGGGGCGGTAGGAGGAGGTGTCAGAGTTGGCACTTGGCCTCAGCAATATTGCCCAGAGGGCAGTTCAGAGTCAACTACATTGTGGTGGGTCTGGAGTCACATGTAGGCTAGACCATGTAAGGATGACAGTTTCCTTCCCTAAAGGATGTTAGTGAACCAGATGATGGGTTTTTACAATAATTGGTCACCATTAGATTCTTAATTTTTTTTTTTATTGAATTTGAATTCAAATTCCACCATCTGCCGTAGTGGGATTTGAACCCGGGTCCCCAGAATGTTATCTGGGTCTCTGGTTAACAGTTCAGCGATTAATACCACTAGGCAGGAGTAAGTGGGCCATGGCAGATGCAGTATAATGTGGGCCAAGGAGAGGTTGTCCACTTTGGGAGCAAAAATGAGGCAGATTTTTTTTGTGGTAGTGAATTGGAAGAGGGGCTATGTTCAAGAGACCTGGGTGTCAGGATTAGGATTGTTATTCACAGTAAGGATTGTATTCACTAGAGTTCAGGAGAATGAGGGGATTCTCTTAGAAACCTATAAAATTCTAATGGGACTAGACAGATTAAATGCAGGAAGGACTAGGGGAGAAGAGAAAGAGGTGATCATTTGGCGGGGGGGTGGTGGCGGTGGCGGTGCGGAAGCAGGGAGAAGGGGGGCAGGAGTCCAGAATTGGGGTCATTACTTAAAGATGAAACGTCAACTTTTTTGGGATTGAGATGAGGGGAAACTTTTTCATTACCTGGAGAGTGGTGAGGCTGTGAAATTCACTACCATAATGTTTTCAAGAAGGAGGCAGATTAGCCACAAGATGCATAAAGGTTATGGGGGAGGGCACAATTCAGGTATTGATCTTGATCAGCCATGATCCTGTTGAATGCCAGAGTAGGCTCAAGGGGTTGAATGGCCTACTCCTATCTTTTGTTTCTATGGCTTTTTAATGGATAATTATTTAGGATAGTGTTGATTGGATACATGATGTGCAGGTAGACTTCTCTTTGGGTTATTGTGGGGAAAGTGGAAGCAATTGTCCCTTTACAAACTCTACCTCCACCTCCACCTGAAATCTCCAAAGAAAACAAGTGGTAGGGCCTGCTTGTCCACTGCAGACCACCTGGCGATTGCCCGTCTGCAGGAGCTGAGAATGACTTGTGCTGCCTTGCCGGGGATCTGAGAGATTTTTGTTTTGGAAAGAGCTTCTATAGATTGGTGACTTTAATTATTGAGGTCTGATAATTGCTGCATAATGTTTCTGAATTAACAAGTGAAAAACTTACTTTTTTGTTATCTTTTTCACAGACCCTGAAGATATTGGCTGCACCCCTCCAAAACACTATGTAAGAAAATAGACCTTTTTAATTAACCATTTAAAATGCAGTAATGTTGCTAAAATAAACTCTGGCTCGGTCACTGCTCCAAACCCAGTCTGTGCTAATCTTCCAGTCCTGTCTCTAGATCAGACGTGTAGCACTGTAGTACACAGGGTCTTTATTGTCGTACTCTCGAGAGGATTAGCACATTGGCAAAGGGTAAATTTCAAATTGGTGGGTCAGTTTTTAAAAAATGAAGATGCTCCATTTTCCTTGCGTCTTCAGACTTCTGCAGAATCTGTCTAAATGTTTTTTCAGTTTGCATTTGAGCTGCTGTTGGATACTATCCTCACAAGCTATCAATCTTTCTTCTGTTTTCATGTTTGAATGTGTAACACTGGGATCAGAGTGCAAGGAAAGGTGTCTATCCCCCACCCCCGACCCCTTGCATATTCTGGCAGCCAGGCCTTTGAGCTTTGGAATGTTTAAAAGGAAGAGAGGTTTTTATTGTCCCATGGATCAGGATTTTGACTATTAAAGAGGTGATTTTGCTAATGTCACAGGACCCAAAGGAGCAGGAGCCGGTGTTATGCCACGGGAGCGTGGAAGAGATTTTCACCAGCCCGAGTGATGTTACGGAGAATGGCAGCATCGTCAGTCCTGGTGCTTACACTGAGCCTTCTGCAATTAGCTTCTTTGGAGCACTCAAAATTCCCGTAAGTGCCAGAACCCTGGGCAATCCATGTGTAATTAAGTTCTGACAATAGGTAGTGCTCATGCTTTCACACCCTGCTGTAGAGTTGAAAAGTTGGTGCACTGTTTTTAATTCTTTGAGCAAAACTTTTTAAACAAAAAGAAATCTGGATTATCCAACATATCCATTTATCAAAATGATGAAATGGAACTTTAGTGCTCAAACGTTTTTGTTCACCGATATGGGTCTTGCTGGCGAGCCCAGCATGCGTTGTCCATACTCCTTCTCTTCTGAGAGGAGGCAAAAGTCAGTCTGTTACTCCCTGACTCTGCCACATTTAGGCTAGACCAGGTAAGAATGGCAGATTTCCTTCCCTGAAGGACATTCTGAAACCAGATGGGGCTTCACCGTAATCAGATTGTTTCATGACTGCCATTCCTGACACAGCTTTCAATTTCAATTTTGAATTTAAATGCCATCAACCACTGAGATGTGAACATTTGTCCAGTGCTTTAACCTTAAATAACCTCTTTAGGGGAAAAGTGATGGCGTAGCGGTATTATCGCTGGACTGTTAATCCCAGAGGCCCAGATAGCGTTTTGGGAACCCGGGTTCGAATGCTGCAACGGCAGCTGGTGGAATTTGAATGCAATAAATTTAAAAATCTCTGGAATTAGGAGCCATGAATCTATTATTCGTTGTCAAGAAAAAAACCACCTGGTTCATTAATGACCTTTTTTAGGGAAGGAAACTGCCGCCTTTTACCCGGTTTGGCCTACATGTGACTCCAGACTCTCGGTAATGTGGTTGACTCTTAACTGCCCTCTCAGCCATTAGGAGATGGGCAATAAGTGATGCCCTTATCTGTGAGTGAGTGATTTATTTTTTTCTTGAAAAAGGGAGTTTGAATTAAATAATACTAAATTAAGATGTCTGTCCACGCTGCTTATTTGCCAGTCTAACTTTTTTTTAATCCTTCCACGGATACTGAGAAGGTAATAAAGTGAAACTGGCTGGATGTGCTGTTTACTCTTTATGGTTTTAGATATAATGATACATTGCTACCAGCCAATTGAATACTATGTGAGGAGTGTAAAGGGGACTAAAGCTTCTTTTGTACTTGTTTAATGAAGTCTCTTTTCTGTGCAGGGTGTGATTGAATTCTCACTGTGTTTACTCTTTGCCAAATTGGTCAGCTATACATTCCTGTTTTGGTTGCCTCTCTACATTTCATCCGTTGGTGAGTAAGACGTTTTTTGCATCACTTGCACAAAGTGCATATCCACAGCACACATGCATGGTGCCTGCAGTCTAGGTTACTGGATGGGGAAGTGAGTAACACAAGTTGTTTGTGGAAGGAGAAAGCTTTCCACTAACTGTGTGCAAAGGATTTCCCCACTCGGATTTAAATGGCATATTGCTGAATGTAGTGTTCAACTGTTGAATTGTTCAGTGTTTGACTATGTTTCGTCTGGAACTGATCTATGTAGTAATTGATTGAGTCAGCATTCGTGCTTAAATTTGCAGTTGATGAGTGTGTGTGGTTTTGGAGATATTTTGAAGTACTATGAGCAAACTGGCTGCACAATTTTTTTGTTTTTTTTTTTTTTTTTTAAAAAAACTAGTCGCCACTGCTTTGGTCTGAGATGTATACAATACACAACAAAACTGAAGCGCACAAATTGAAAAACCAACACCAGATGCAATCTTGATATCCCAGAATCAAATTTGGTTTTACAATATGGATTTTTGTTTTCTAAAAAGTCAATTTCTAACTCAAAAAATTATCTCTCCAGAAAAATAGCACCTCTGATCTAGTGCCCCTTCAGTACTGGAGTCTAATGACAGCCTACCTGTGTGCTCCAATCTCTGGAGCTGGACAGATCTTCCAGCTGCTGAACCACAGTTAAATCTTCCAGCAGATGTTAACACAAACTTGTTAACTCATTGCAACTTCTAAGAGGCTTATCTAATTAATTTCTTTTCTTGCTTTTTAGCCCATTTGAATCCCAAAGCTGCTGGTGACATTTCAACACTTTTTGATGTCGGTGGCATTTTAGGTATGTGAGTTTTGATTTGAGGAATGTAACAGTATTTGATACAATGAGGTGATACAGACATTAGACTAAAATTACCTATTAACTTCCACCTCTTTCTCTGCGCACAAGTGTTTGTTGCAAATTTACCTGTATATTTTTGGTTATCATGAGTTTATATTAACCAATTGTGGTTTTCTCATTAGCACCAGTTACAATCTAAAGAAGTTAAAGTTTTTAGTTTCTACATTTGTTTGGCACTCTTGCTCCACTTGGTTATTATAGATGGTAATTGCAATTAGCTGAACTTGTGGCCTGGTTAGGGAACCGCAACCAAATGTATTCCCAAGGTGGTAGGGGTGCAGAATTCACTGGCAGTGAGGGCCAATCAAGTTCTGTTTGAAATGCCACGTACCCTTTTTGGTCAAATAGATGCTAACTTCTCTTTGACCTATGGTAAGGTCACTTGAGTTGGTATTGGAGGTGTTATGGAGCCAGTGAGAACTATATACCTAGTTGGAATCGGGGGGAGGGAAGGAAGTACAAATGACAGCAAGCTCACTGGTCGGAGTTATTGGTGGTTGTCATTATTGAATTGGCCTAGACTTTGATCACAAGAGTTTAATGTTACCTGTCAATCCTGAATCTTGGAACAAAAGTATCAAGAGGATCCATTTTCAGTGCAAACTTGTACAAGGGAATTTCGAAGGAACTGGCTTGTTGAGTTGTACAGCCTCTTCCCATCAACAGCTCGATGTTGGGTTCCTCCCAGTGGAGTTTGAGTTAATAAGTAACTATTTGAGGTTAGTCAACACCTGAGGGGCAATATTAACGTTCTGTTGTAAGTGCTTTTTAAGCAAATATCCTGTATGCTACCTATCCTTTCCAGTCTTTTTACACTTTACACCATACACCAAGCTTAGCTGTGGCTGGTCATTGGAAAATGTGTGACTGAAAGATGATAGGCCAAGGATGCTATAATGGCTAATGAAAGGAGCACCATCAGTAACGAAAATGTGGAAATGTCACTTTGTTAAAGTTCAGCAGAATCGGCCTCCCAGCTAAATGGAGGACTTTCTGATTTTGTAATCCTCAGGCAACAGTACAATAACCAGTTTAAAACTGAAGAATGATGTTAAATTCCTACATAAAATATTATGATCCCAGTTAATCATCTTACTAGACATGACCGAACCCAGCAGGAAAGCTGACTGTTATACCTGAACTTTGCTTTTACAGCCACGTTTTATTACCAGTGCCACCACTAGGTGGAGCAGAAACACCACTTTTGTAATTTTAAACATTGTCAGCTCACTTAACGGGCATTGCAGTTTAGCACAACGACGACTTTTCTCTGGCTTCCATAAATTTGCAGCAATGTACTGTTATTAGCACCCATGCAAGACGTACACCACCTGAAATCAATTGGAAGGCTGTTGACCTGGATCACTCCAAGGGCCTGCATGGTGGCTCAGTGATTAGCACTGTTGTCTCATAGCGCCAGGGACCTTGGTTTGATTCCATCCTTGGGTGACAGTGTTTCTGTGTGGAGTGTGGGTTTCCTCCCGGTCATTTTTAAAAATTTGAGAGTCAGCCTTTGCTGAAGTTTTGTGGCTGTACCTGAATAAATGGTATCTACCTGGAGCTTCTTTACCTTGCTATCGACTTCTTCCTTCACCAACAATGCAATGTAACCTTGGATACCTGTCAGTCAATCCTTCCCCACTCCCGTTCCGTGCCACTTCATACCAAAAAAAAAGTTCCACTTCTTTTAATTACTTCGTGAATTGGGGAAATGTACTTTAATGTGGATCATGCTAGCTTTGGCATTCTTCCTTGAGCTCCCCAGGCAATTGGATGTTTTAGTTTTGGTCAGCACTGGGCAAGATGTGGTGGATTACAGTATGTGGTAACTGTCTTGGCATTGCCATGCCTATTGTTCACTGTTTCCTTTTTTCTGTGAAGGTGGGATTCTGGCTGGAATTATCTCTGATTACGTGGGCGGGAGGGCCACAACTTGCTGTGTTATGCTGATTGTCGCTGCTCCTATGGTAAGGATGGCACGGGGTGGAGGGTGGGCATTGGCATTAAGATGACTGTTCTATTAAACTTCAATGTGACTGTGATAATGTAGCCACAAGACATTTTAAATAAGCTGAGAGGTCACCATCTGGCTGCATCTGAATGTGTGCTAGGAATGAGGTAAAATATGATTTTCCCCCCCCCAATGTAGCATTTTTTTTTTTAATCCTTTCATGGGATGTGGATGTTGCTGGCAAGGGTTTGGTATGACTGCAAAGGGAGTAGAAAGCCTCCTAAAATCTGAGACAATATTTCTAATTATTTTAGATGTGCTCGAGGCATTTTATACAATAACTACTCCAATATCTATCCCAATTGGGCAAGGTGGTGACCATTCATTGAAAGTAGGAGAGAATCTGACTGGAGAGACTTGCTGGATTTTGTGGAAGGGGAGAGGTTGCTGAATTCTGAGCTTTCTACAAAGTTGAGCTGAAGAGACCTTTTATCTGAAATTTTGCTCCTTCGTGCCTTGAACATCCTAACAATCTGTGTAACCCAACCAGCAAATGACTTTTCCCCTGGCCATCAATTCTTAGTCAACACAAAACAATGAGCTTTCTCCAGGAGAGTCAAACAAGGAGTAATTTGCCTGTGCTTCAAGAGCAGTTTCTTGTGACTTGTTTTAAAACACATCTTCAAATCATATGAACTCTTGACTACTGTTTTTTTTTTTTATTATTTCTGTCCCTTCCCTCCTTTTTCAGCTGTTTGTTTACAACTACATTGGGAAGAATGGATTAGCAACAATTATAGGTAAGTCACTTCTGATGTGCTGGCCATACCTTTTGGGTTATATGAAGTCTCTCTGCTTCTAACAAAAGGATTTCTCCATAGTTTAGCTGCTTTCGGTGGATGTACTGTACTTTAGATTTCCAGAAGCCATATGATAGAATAGCAAAGATCATTGCAGAATATAAAAAGCTGTGTAGGGGTTACATATTAACATGGGGAGAAGATTACTTCCCATTGGCTAGCCAATGGACGTAAAGGAAATCTAGTCTTAAACTTGTCTAGAAAACTAACTTGCCATAGATTGCTGGGGGTAAGTCCCATCTGGTTGAATAATTCCTCTCTTTGTAGGGAAGAATATTTCCTGTCCTTGCATGACCTGGTCTAGGTTTAACTCTAACTCCATAATAATCCCCATTATGATAACATGTTTTATCTGCCCTCTGAAATGGCCTAGGAAGTCACTTAGTTTGAGGAGAGTTGAGGATGGGCAGCAAGTACTGGCCTAGCCTGCAGCACCCATATTCTAAAAATTTATTTAAAAAAAAAAAAAAATTATTGAAATGCTTTGGCTGTGAAGAAATAGGAATAGATTGGAGAGACTGACTATTGGATGTTGGCTGTAGCTCTGCAAAGCACCCCAACCTCCAAGTTAGGTTACAGGTTGTAACCATCCCCCGCTTAAAGATTCAATACACAATTCAAACTAATGCAGGTGTGCAGCATCAGAGGTGTGATGTACTTTCAGGTAATGTTTAAAATGAGGCCCCAGCTTTGGCGTAAAAATATCACTACATGATTTCAGAAAGTACTAGTGTCATCCTCCCCACTGTCCTGGCTGGGCTTTATCCCATCCTCCTATATCATTTAAAACCTATTTTCTCATTGTTTGTGAGAGCTTGCTGTATGTCAGTTGCCTGTTGCATTTCTTGCATTTAATTTTGAAGTGTAGTCGCTGTTAGTTTTTTTTTATTGGCTTTGAGGCCATCTTCTGAAAGGTATAATACAAATGCAAGTTTTGCTCTTTCTAACAGGAATGTTAATGTTCTGTGGTGCGCTAGTGAATGGACCGTATGCTTTGATCACGACAGCAGTAGCAGCTGATCTGGTGAGGAGCCACTGTGTACACTTTGCAAGGGTGGGGAAGAATAGGATAATGACTTAACTCTTGATCGTTGACTTAAAAACCTATGGTCAGTTAACATTTCCAGCTTTCCAAACACCCCTTTCCAAAAAAAAATTTAAATGGGCAATAGATTATCATCATAGAATTCCTGCAGTGTGAAAGCAGTCGATTTGGCCCACTGAGTCCACACTGACCCCACACTGACCCTCCTGAAGAGCATCCCACCCAGGCCCACCTTCTGCCGTATCCCTGTAACTATTTCCCATGGCTAACCCACCTAGCCTGCACATCCCTAGACACTATATGGGGCAATTTAGCATGATCAATCCACCTAACCTACACATCTTTTGGACTGTGGGAGGAAACCAGAGCACCTGGAGAGAACATATGTGGAGTTTGCACAGACTGTTGCCTGAGGCTGGAATCAAGCCCACTGAGGCAGCAGTGCTAACCACTGAGCCGCTGCTGCCCCGAGTTGTGTGTAACAGGTAAAACAGTGATTGGAAGACACATAACTTTTGTGACTTTATCATCAGGGAACTCACCGGTGTCTTAAAGGGAATGCTAAAGCTTTATCAACTGTCACAGCAATCATCGATGGAACAGGTTCAATTGGTAAGTCAGTCCCACCAACTAATCAATGATGTTAATGGGCTATACCTGATTAGAATTTAATTAGATGTAACCCAGGTGAGAATCAAGTTATTTTAGTTAATCAAATTAGCTGATCATTAAGTTGCAGGTTTTATGCCTTTTAATTTTTTTTTAAGGAGTGTGCTTTTCTATTAGTGCAGTTTTTTTAAAAAGTCAATCTGGACTGTATTAGCAGACCTGCCATGACAATGCTTATGGCTTCAGGATGTTTTATTTTTGTAGTTGGGACCTCAGTATTCTGTAGTTTGGGTAATAGTGTTTACACTGACTGGTGTATATATATATATAATGGCCACAAAGCTGCATTGTAAATAAATGTAATTTAGACAATTAAGCTTTTTAGTTCACTTCACCTGAGGAGAAAGTGTGAAGATTGCAGTGTTTCTAAGTTAAGTGGGATGTGGCATAATGTTGGGTACATGGTTCTTAATTTCCTTTGTTAGAAAGGAATATACTGAGCATTCATGGTTGTGTCCATCAATGTAAAGTGAATGTGATTAAGTTTAATTGCCCTGTGTGTCTGTGTTAATGCTTCTAGAAGATTGTAATTGTGTAGGAATGGCCTATAGCCAGTGGGGAGTGAGCTAGCTGAAGGTAAAGTGGAGACTGAGGCTCAGCTATAAAAGCCACCTGAAATGGGAATGATATCTCTCGCATTCTCGCCTGGTAAAAGTCTTTGCAATTTTTGTTTGGACGTTGCAACTTGGTTCATCGTGGTTACAAAGGTGCAGTATGAAATGTTAGACCTAAAGTTTGTGTTGTGGAAAGCAAATGTGACAGCGTTGGTATTGTCAGGCATACTCTGCTGTCACTATAGAAGGTCATGGCTGAGTGTTTACGTTAATAGCTCTGCCCCGTTCTGCACACCTCTTTAGCCTGGGTGCAGATGGGGAACTTTACACGAGTTTTGAGATGAAGCGTAGTTGTCTGTACCAGCTCTCTACAGTCCTAGAAGTAATACTTGACCAATTATCATTGCATGATAGCAATAAATACAATAACTTTCCCTGTTATCAAAGAACAAATGCCACTTCTGTAGATGCTGTACAGTGGTGCATCTTCTACCATTTGTCACTAGCTAAGCTCAAGGCAAAGAAGGATTGTGACACTGACCTACCTCCAACATCTCATTCACTACTGCGTGCTGGTAAAGGATGCAAAGTAATACAGAAGTGGTCATGTGTGGAAATAACCAACTGAAACCCTCCTCCTCCTCCTCCTCCTCCGACAGAATTATCTGGAGAGAGAGAGTTCACATTTCGGGTGTCTACCTTTTTTGGTTGCAAAGTCAAACAGTTCCTGTGTGATTGACCAAGATTGCTAATCCCTGCCTCTAGTTTGATTTTCTGTTTTCTTTGGGCTCTTTGAAACAGACATTCTTATTCATTTTAAATGCCGCAACGTCAACTTGCATTGTGTAGATAATGTCCTTTTTTTGAGTTTGAGACATTATAAAGAGAGCTGTAATTTCCATCCTTGGCACTAAAATCCCTCTGTTAATGCACTCCATACTGTTATGGCACATGTCTGACTATTCTATGACCAAATGCAATGGAGATTGAATGTTGTGAAATGAGAAGCCGATCTTATTTTTGGAGTGTTGGTTTTCCTGCTAATAAGGATTTTTAGTTTTTTGACTAAACGCTGATTTCCTGATTTCTGTCAATTGTTGCCTTTTTGAGAAAAGATCGACCTTTTGTTGTTCCTGCTGAACACTTCAGAGGCCATCTCATGTGGAGGGCCAGCTGTAACTGCAGGATGGTTGATCTTCCTGCTATTTATCTTCTAGGTGCTGCATTGGGCCCGCTGCTGGCTGGACTCCTCAGTGACTGGAACAGTGTCTTTTACATGTTGATAACATCTGACGTCTTGGCCTGTCTGGTATGTCACGCAGTCATAGCCTCTTTCTCTTTTTTTTTTTTCCTCTCTTTCTCTCTTTCTCTCTCCTTCTCTCCTTCTGTCTCTCTTGGGATGGTATGGTGATTCTGGTTAACACTGCTGTCGTGTAGCATCAGGGACTTGGGTTCACTTCCAGCATCAGGCAACTGTCTGTGTGGACTTTGCACGTTTTCCCCACGTCTGCATGAGTTTCCTCCGGGTGCAACGGTTTCCTCCCACAGTCCAAAGATGTGCAGGTTAGGTAGATTAGCTGTGCTAAATTGCCCACAGTAACTGGGGTGTACAGGCTAGATGGGTTAGCCATGGGAAATGCAGGGTAACGGTGACATTGTAGGGGCAGCTAGACTTGGGTCTGGATGGGATGCTCTTTGGTGGGTCAGTGCAGGTGGGATGGACCAAATGGCCTAATTCCACACTCTTTCCACCCTGCACGCTCTCGCCTCTCACCCCCCTCTTTTGTGTCTTTGTCTCACACTTCTTATTTACACTAGTTATGGATTTTATAAATACTCCCTTGGGTTAGTATTGTCTTTTTAAACTTTTCATTAATGAAATAATGATCCATTAAAGGAATAGGGATCCAGGATTCCCTGCTTTTGTTACCCCTCATTACACACTAATCTCGACACTGATTACTTGTACAGTCTTTCCACAATGTTAAAGTGAGGCCATCTAATTTAGCACAGATTACAAATTAAGTTTTTCTGCTCTATGATTAGAGTTCCTTTTATCTTGTTTGCATTTGTTCCTCATTGCACCATATCCCATTTATACATTTTTGTATTTGTGAAATATTGCTGAGAAGAGATACTTTTGTCATAGCTTTTAATCTTTCACTCATCAGGACAATTTGCAAGAATATCACTTTTGAGGAGAAAAGCCAGTGTTTTAAATTGCACGAGGACAGTACATGTCATGGACTTCACATTTAATGGGTCTATTCTCCATGATCATGCTTCTACCAGTCAGACCTTATTTGCCAACCACTCACTGTTCTCTTTAGAATATAAATGTTTCCACTAGAATTGAAATTCTTGTGAATTTTCTGATCAGTGCAAGATCGGCCAAATGTTTCTCTCCATCGATAAGCAAGTTCTATGCTACCAACTGACTTTGCTGAATGTGGGAAGTTTCATAATTTATGGAGTGATTTGTGTTGAAGTTAGTCCTGGCACAACCCCTTTTTCTTTTGACACTGTGCTATCAATGTGTTGGAAAGCCAGTTTGTTGTGGGGTAGGGGTTGCATTTGCAATTCTCTCTGGTACACAGCACAGGGAGTTCACAGCATTGACCCACTTTGGATAACTGTTACTTGAAGGCCAGCCTTGCCCCTAATGGAGCCATGTGAAGACTGCTGTTTGAAAGGCTGTGCTCCAAGAATGATGCTGCAGGAGGGGGCGAAATGGAGGCAGGGAGAGAAAGTGAGAACACCAAATGATATCTAGGAGCAGATTGGAGCTGAAGCCTCGTTTTGAGGAATCTGAATAAGAACAGCAATGAACCCCTCCATTTTTCTTCCCTCCCTTTTGGTTCTTGTTAAACCCAAAATCTTATATTATTTTGTTTTCTTTCTACAGAGAACGAAATGGGGATGATTTTTGTGTGTAAAGAGTAGCAGAAGAGTCTCCATTTTGCTCTACCTCCATGGCTCTGACCATTCTTTTCTGACTCCGTTCTCCTGGGCAGATGGCTTTAAATGTTTAATTATTGCTACATGGGCTTATTCAGAATATTTTCTTCAGGAATCAATATTTCCTATTTTTTCCAATGCGGGCCAGCTTGAAGTAAAACTGATGAAGTTAATGTTATTTCCAGGAGACCAATTAGTTTAGCCCCTGGGGTCATTCTGTCCATCTATTGAATGTAAATGGTTTGGGCAAGCCAGCAGAAAGCGTTAGGCTGGGCACCCCTCAACCCATGTCTCTCTCCAGGATAAGGGCAGCTCAGGTATTGGATTTCGCTGGGGTTGGGAGTTTATGGGCAGAATATTTTCACATTATTTAATATTAATCTGAAAAAGTAAGAACTGCTGATTGTGGAGCTGGAGGAACACAGCAGCCCAGGCAGCATCAGGAGCAGGAAAGCTGGTGTTTCAGGTTGGGACCCTTCTAATCTGAGTCTTTTCTGGGTTTTTTGCAGTTATTGAGCAGACTGGTGTACAAGGAGATCCGAGGCTGCTGTGGATACCCCACAAGGCTGAGAGGGTAAGAATAAAGCTTTCTCGTTGAACCTCTGCATTTTGGGCCTGAGAACCGGACGGTGTCTTGTCTTGTATCTGGAGTTCTTAGACAGCAGTTTGTTGCAGTGGCTCTATATTTTTGTAGACAGACAAGTTTTAATTTCCTCTTTTTTTTTTTATTGTATGAATGAGACATTTCAGAAACAGATGTGCTACATTCCTCTCCCAGCCCTCCAAATTGTCATTCCCTTTAAACTAGGAACTACCTTTTTGTGGTTCCTTCAGGCAAAACATTGTCTGCAGAAGGCTCTTCTCAACAATGTCTGGGGAAACTGATCTTCCTAGAAGCTTCTGAGGATTATCTGGGATCTAGCACTCTAATGCCATGTGCTGTGATGCACTGGCTCTTCTGAAAAGCAGAGAACAACAGCTGGGCACGTTCATCTCTGGCTTTGTTTTGTGGCTTCCAGTAATGATGATGCCAGTGTCTGGGGTTTTGTAAAGGAGGGTCCCATTTGAAAGTGTAACTCTACTTGCTGCTCCTTCTGAAATTTTAAACTTTGATATTCTGGTACATCTATGCTGCTTTGTTCAAGTTTTGTCCTTTATATTTTTCTGTTCACGTATTTAAGGGTAACGCTTATATCATTACTGTCAAACTGGACAAGTCAAGCCCTTTTTTTTGGATAGTGAATTAATTTCCTCAGCTTAACATGAGAACACGCTCTCAGGCTCCCTCTGTGCAAAGGCATGTGCCACTCTGTTGGTTTAATAAACCTGGCATTTGGTAGGAGTAAGGCCTCTCTAGTCTGCACTGTTTCAGTTAAAGCATTGTGAACTATTTCGACTCCATTTGCCTTTTTTCTTGGCTGTGTATCCGTTTTTTTGACTGACCTTTGCCTAACAAATCTACCACCTGACTTGACAAATCCAGTAGAGACCCAGTCTCTCTCCTTTTGTTTTTTTGTTTTCAAATGTTCACCTGCCCTGTGTGTGCAGAAGTGCCTCTCGACCTCATCATCCCTGAATGGCCTAGCTCTAACTTCAAGGTTATTCCGCTGTGTTCTCGACTATTCCATCAGAGCAATTGGGTTTCTTTTCTCTTTCAATTCCTTTTGATTGTGCTAAGCACAGCTGGTTAATACCTTTTTAATCCTCTAAATGTGAGTGAATACAGACTTTATGCAACCTACATGGACCATTTAAATGTTTTTTGTATGCTTAGGATCTCGAGTGTTTTTCAAAGTGGATTTTTGTTTGCTGTATAAGGAAATCTTGAATTGGTTTTACAATTACAAGAATAAATGGGGTCTTGGGGTAAAACATTTGTTGATGGGAGCCCTCGACTTACAACGTTGATTTTAGCACCGAACTGGGATTGAACAAAGTAATGCAGGAGATTTGGATGGCATCAACTCCCTGGACTCCGAAACATGTGTGCCAAAAAAAAAAATCCATAAGTGCTGCTTTAGAAAAATCTGAACCCGTACTTTGTATTGTCCTCAGCAATCAGGTAGTGTATTGCTGAGCAATGCAGTTTAAACTCCAGTTTGTGCTGTTTTTGATTTTCAGCTAAAAGAACTAATGGACAGGCAGCATTCTGTGTGTCTTTAGGATGTCAGCAGTGATTTTTGTGCTGGAAATGGTTCTGTGCATGGACCAAATCAGCTGTTGGTTTCCCTGTGCCCCTCATAGAATCCCTACAGTGCAGAAAGGGGCACCGACTCTCAGCATCCCACCCAGATCCCTGGAACCCCTCATTTCGCATGGCTGATCCATCTAGCCTGCACCTCCCTAGATATTACAGAGCATTTTTAGCATGGCCAATTTCCCCCTAATGTAGGCATCTTTTGGACTGTGGGAGAAAACCAGAGCACCCAGCAGAAACTCGCACAGACATGGGGAGAACGTACAAACTCCACACACAGTTGCCCGAGGATGGAATCAAGCCCAAGTCCCTGGTGCTGAGGCAGCAGTGCTAATCACTAAGCCACCATGCTGCCCATGTGCAGCTCTCAAGCAGCTGAACTATTAATTTTGTCAAAATAAGATGCTAGAAACCTGATGACACTGCGTCTCGAAAGGGCATCCCTTTTTACAGGAGGAATTTAAAAGGCAGGTGCAGAGGAAGCAAAGAATAGAAGATAAAGATGAGTGCTGTATATTTAAGTTTGTGTTTAACACTGAAAAGCTGCATAGATCTCTAACTCCTCTTCCCCATTTTTTTTCTCTTTTTGCCCTGTAGGTTTAAGGAGTTCTGAGAATGCTGTTCAGAGAAGTTGCTAAATGAGACCAAGAGGCTCGAATTTTGCGGGTTAATTTAATATTTTTGCTTCAAAGCTCACTACCTATTCGTCAATGTGTGGGAGCAAACTCTCTCGATCCAGTACAGTGAGAAGAATAATGAGTCTCTTTAATCTCTCAATCCCTCCCAGAACCTAACATCAGAGATTAAAGTCATATCAGCTTTTGAAACAGTCAGTTAAATTTTAGACCCTCTCTATTGAAAATTGCCTTCCAATTGATGGTGAAAAGGACTTCATTTTGACAGCAGAATCTGTGTGATGTACTGTCTTTTTATTGTTTAAAATACACACAATTTGTATAATCTTTTGTTTCCCAGCTCATTTGTTTTTTAACAATCAAACAGCAAGCTTTTGCTTTCCTTCTGTTTTATTTATTCAGGTTTTTCATTTGGTCCCTTCCGAGTTCTCTGCCCCCTGCTACACTGCACCCCACCCCCTTATTTGTGCTGCAGCCTGAACCAGTTTAATTGGCTTTTGGTGAGGATTGAGAGAAAGATGGAGCCTTGCTGTCTCCCTCTCCCACAGGTGTTTCGGGAAAGGGCAGTGCCTGTCAACTACTGCGCCAACCTCAAAAAGGGAAAATAAATATCAAGGGTGCATGCTTCATGGTGCAGCACTTAACACCATTTTATTTTTATTTTGTCCTTGTTACTATCTACATTCTGCTGTGACCTGACTGATATGAAGCTGAGTTTAATGCTGCCAGGAGCCACAGTAAGGCCAATGGCTCTGCTGTTCTTCAATCTTATTTCAGATGGACATATACACCAATGGCGCAGTTGCATTGTTACATTCCACACAATATCAAGGCTCCAGATAGAAAAACAAAACCCTGGAAATTCTCCGGGGCATAAGTACAGACAGCAACTTAATGCCTCAGAAGCCGGACCTGTGATATTAAGTGTTTCTGCCTTCGATTTCCAGACAGACCTGCTGAGTCTTGCCATTATATCAGCAACTATTGAAGACTTTGGGGATAAACTCTCTCAAATGAATTCTGAACTGTTTTCCAGTTAGCTTCATAAACTTGCTGCATTTTCAGCGAGGTGTGCAATTTGTGTTACATTACATTGAGACAGGTAAGCTGGCTCTCTCTCGTGTACATCCTATCCATGCTTGTTCCTGCCCATTTGTGCAGGCAGTTCTCTTTTTCACCTTAGAACTTTTAAAGGAAAAATCAGATCATCCAAGTGATTTTTGGATTCTTCAGATATGATTGGATAAATGTTCTTTTTCTGTGCTGTTAAGTTTTTAAACCTCCTTCGGGGAAGACTGGAACTGCTGACAATAAGCAGCCTGTACTTTCCAAAAGGCTAAACAGTGCTTTCTGAAGTCCTACTGGTAATTGCTCAGGTGTAACCCTTCTGATCCTCCATCATCGCAGACTGCAAGGGAATTGTCTGGGCAGTGAACATTCTGCTCAGCAATTCCCCTATACATGGAGTCCTCCCAATGTTACTCAGGGGTCCCTCTGCAGCCTGTAGAGAAGGTAGCATCCAAGGTTGTGTCACCCAGCTGCAGAAACGCAGTAAGCCCCAAACCGGTACTCCTGACGAATCAACAGGAGTGGCAGTTGTGTCATTGGTGGTGTGGTAGGCCTAGTGGGGTCCTCCTGGCAGCAGTGGTTGCCCCAGTGTGGGACTCCTAGAATGGACTGTGCAAGGGCATTGGTGGGCCTGGAGCCCACTGGACAACCAAACCCCTTCCCCCTCCACCCCTCCCTCCCTTACAACTCCCACCCAATGTCAACCAGAGCACAAGGGAGGAAGAACTCCTTTTACTTATATCTTACGATCTTCTGTAACTTAATGGCACTGGAGTGTGGCAACATATTACACTTTTCACTATTTATTTGTTAAAAACAACTGGCAGTGAATCACTTAATTCCTGGTTTGAGCGCACGAATGGCCTATTCCTGCGCTTTCACATGTCCACATGTTCATATGTAAGTGGTCTTTAGGACTTGGCTGCTTTTGCAAAGTATTAATCTGACTAAAGAACATGTGTAACATTTTCAAACACCCAAAATGAAAATGTGGAACTATGTTAAATTCTCCGTTTTCTCAATTTGTGGCAAGACTTTTGTGTTTTTTTTTTTTAGTTGGAGAGCATAGTCAACCTGCCAATTTGTTTTTTATTTTGGTTACAAAATGAAATTTTAAAAATAGTCTCTTAATTCTCAAAGCTATTCAGACATTCCTACTGCAATTTGCTGTTTCTGTACATGCAGGTTTGTGGGAGACCGTAGTATTGAGCTGGTTTATATTTGTAATGTTGTGGTACTTCACTCTGGCTATCCAGGAAAATTCAGATCAAATGGATTTCCAGTTAATAACTGGTCAATGGGTCAAAGTTTTGCTGCAGAAATGACATTGGCAGGTACTGAGCTTAATGGAGGGATCCAGTATCTCCTAGCAGCTTGTCCTTGTTGACCATGAGATTCTCTAGCATTTGCATACAGCGTTTTAAAGTGCAGGGCAAAACCTTTTGATTTTGTTGACTGTTATTTTTGGATAGATGAGTAAAAATAGTGCAGCTTTGAAACCTCACTGCAAACTTCTAGCTAACAATTACCTCTCCTAATGCTGTCGGAGCAGATCTCCATTGAAACCACAGTGGCACCAATTACTGGTGATTTTTGGTGTATCTTCTGATTCAAAAGCAGGTACAATAAAATAATGGCATATAAGGTGTTTAAGGACACTGTATGGGTACTTTCTTTTCTTTGGCTTTGACCAAATGCTTTCTCTTGTCATGTTTTTGGACTACATTTGAGTTTTTTTTTTGTTTCAAGACTAGCCAAGGAGAAGGACAGTAAAGATTGTTTGTAAAGTAATTTTTTTGAATGTCAACACATTTTGCTATTTTGAGGGGAGGGGGAAGCAAGAATTTAAGTTTTTCTCTCAGCTGTTCACTACACAGGGCACCATGGCTGCTAGGGATGGCATGGTGACTCAGTGGTTAGCACTGCTGTCTCAGCGCCAGGGAACTGGGTTCAGTTCTGGCCTTGCGCATCTCTGGAGTTTGCATGTTTTCCCTGTGTCTGCACGAGTTTCCTCTGCTGTGTTTCTTCCACAGTCCAAAGATGTGCAGTTTAGGTGGATGGTCAATGGAGCATGGCCAATAGTGTCCAGGGATGTGCGGGCTAGGTGGATTAGCTATGGGAAATGCAGGGTTACAGGGATAGGGTAGGGGAGTGTCAGAGATAAAAGGTACTGCAGATGCTGGAGAATCCGAGATAACGTGGGGCTGGATGAACACAGCAGGCCAAGCAGCATCATAGGAGCAGGAAAGCTTGACGTTTCGTTACTATGGTTACTATGAAACTGACGTTTCAGTTACTATGGACGTCCAGTCCCTATACACCTGTATTCCCCATGCAGATGGCTAAAGGCCCTCTGCTTTTTCCTGTCCCGCAGAACTGACCAATCCCCCTCCACCGACACCCTCATCCGCTTAGCCGAACTCGTCCTCACCCTCACCCTCAACAACTTCTTTTTCAATTCCTCCCACTTCCTACAGACAAAGGGGGTGGCCATGGGCCCCAGCTATGCCTGCCTCTTTGTAGGTTACGTGGAACAATCCCTCTTCCGGACCTACACTGGCCCTAAACCCCACCTCTTCCTCTGTTACATTGACTGCATCGGCGCTGCCTCGTGCTCCCACGAGGAGCTCGAACAGTTCATCCACTTCACCAACACCTTCCACCCCAACCTGAAGTTCACCTGGACCATCTCCAACACCTCTCTCTCTCTCCTTCCTGGACCTCTCTCTCCCCATCTCGGGCAACCACCTAGAGACAGATGTCCATTTCGAGCCCACTGACTCCCACAGCTACCTGGAATACACCACCTCCCACCCACCTTCCTGCAAAAATACCATCCCCTATTCCCAATTCCTTCGCCTCCGCCGCATCTGCTCCCGGGATGAGACATTCCACTCCCGCACATCTCCAGATGTCCTCATTCTTCAAGGACCGCAACTCCACCCCCCCCCCCCCAACAGTGGTCGAGAACGCCCTTGACCGTGTCTCCTGCATTTCCCATAACTCATCCCTCACGCCCCGTCCCCGCAATAATAACCAAAAAAGAATCCCTCACGTACCACCCCACCAACCTCTGGATCCAACGCATCATCCTCCGACACTTCCGCCATCTGCAATCAGACCCCACCACCAAAGACATTTTTCCCTCCCCACCCTTATCTGCCTTCCTGAGGGACCACTCCCTCCGCAACTCCCTTGTCCGCTCCACACTCCCCTCCAGCCCCACCACACCCGGCACTTTTCCCTGCAACCGCAGGAAGTGCTACACCTGCCCCAAGAATACTTTCCACATTGGCAGATGTGCAGGTGAACATCTGCCTAATGTGGTATACTGCATCCGCTGTACCTGTTGAGGCTTCCTCTACATCGGGGAAACCAAGCAGAGGCTTGGGGACTGTTTTGCAGAACACCTGCGCTCAGTTCGCAATAAACAACTGCACCTCCCAGTCGCGAACCATTTCAACTCCCCCTCCCATTCCTCAGACGACATGTCCATCCTGGGCCTCCTGCAATGCCACAGTGGTGCCACCCGAAGGCTGCAGGAACAGCAAATCATATTCAGCCTGGGAACCCTGCAGCCCAATGGTATCAATGTGGATTTCACAAGCTTCAAAATCTCCCAACCGCATCCCAAAACCAGCCCAGCTCATCTCCACCTCCCTGACCTGTTTTTCCTCTCACCTATCCCCTCCTCCCACCTCAAGCCCCACCCCATCTCCTATCTACTAACATCATCCCGCCCCCTTGACCTGTCCATCCTCCCTGGACTGACCTATCTCCTCCCTACCTCCCCACCTACACTCACCTTTACTGGCTCCATCCCCGCCTCTTCGACTTGTCTGCCTCCTCTCCACCTATTCTCTCCTCTATCTGCCTTCCCCCTCTCTCCCTATTTATTTCAGAACCCTCTTCCCCTCCCCCATTTCTGATGAAGGGTCTAGGCCCGAAACATCAAGCTTTCCTGCTCCTATGATGCTGCTTGGCCTGCTGTGTTCATCCAGCCCCACAATTTGTTATCTAGGGTAGGGGAGTGTCTGGATGGGATGCTCTTTGGAGGGTCATTGTGGACTTGATGGGCTGAATGGCCTGTTTCTACACTATAGGGATTCTATACGTTTTGAGGAGGAGAGAAAACTGGAGTTTGTCACCAGTGACCTTTCAAAACCTTAAAAAATAAAATTTGAATAGTATAGCCTACCTTTCATTTCATTTCCCCACAATTATTGCACATAATTTCTATAGTGTTTTCTGTCATCATTCAATTATTCTGGACTTTAGTAGGATTTTTTTCCTTTGTTATTTAAACCAAGCTTTATTTATGTTTTGCATGGACACCACATTAATATACAGCAACAGTGTGTTTATATCCCAAACTGTTGGAGTCCATTAAATCTTCTAAATGTTGGAGTGTTCCAAAGCAAAGTTTGATGTCATGACAGTAAGGGAAATATTTGGGCAAGAGGTAGACTTTAAGAAGTGTCTTAATAGAGGGGAAAAAGCCAGGAGACAAGTATCTTATGACAGAAATTATAGGAAATGAGGATTTTTGACAACTGAAGGTACAATTGCTGGTGATGGAGCAATTGAAATCAGGAATGATCAAGAAACCAGAACTAGGGGGGGTGGGGGTAAGAGTTGGAGATTTATAGGGTTGAACACAGTTAGAGACTGGCCAATGGTATGGAACAACCTGAAAGTGAATGTGAAAATGCTAAAAGCAAGGTGGTTGGAAGGAAATGTGGGTCAATAAGCACCAGGCTTGACATGACTAGCCATGTAGGGGGGGGGGGGGTGGAAAAAAGCGAGCAAGTAAGGAAGATGAGAGCCTACAGAGGGATACAGATAGATGGAATATAACGTGGGAAGATAAGGATGTCTATTTGGAAGAATAGATGAGCTGAATATGATCTAAATGGAGGAGAGCTGCAGCATCGCGATTGGGTTGTCCTTTCTTTTGTTCTTTTGTTCGTTCTTTCGTTCTCAGTTGGTATACAGGTTCAGCAGGTAATGGGAAGGCAAGTTGTCAACACCTAGAGGTCTGAATAGTTTTGGCCCCCATAATCGAAGACTAGATAATGTATCTTTTCTGTCTCTAATGCCAATGTTCACTGTTAAATTCTGGGCTTGGAAGGATTGAGTGGGCTTGCCCTGTACCCATTGGAGCATAGAAGACTGAGCAGAGGCTTTTTTTTTTTTTTTGAAACGTACAGCTTCTTAGTGGAATTGACAGAGTAGAGGCAGAGAGGTCATGCCTCACTAAAAGGAGAGCCTAGGACCAAAGGGCAGAAGCTAGAGTAAAGAATACCTATGAGATGTGGATGAAGAGGAATTCTTAGCTATGGAGGGCTGAAGCTGGGCTGTTAAGTATATCCAATGCTGAGAGAGATTTTTAATCAGTAAGGGATTTGAGGGTTATGTGGAAAAAGCCAAGGAAAGTGGAGTTGAAGATTCAGATCAGCCATTACCTCCTTGAACGGTGGAGTAGACGAGAGTTAAATGACCGACCCAAATTTCTGGTATAACATGAGCAGTAGAATTTTGGAGGGCATCAAGCTTATAAAGGAGACACTTGAACCTACTAATTAGGAGCAGGAGTGGGCCTCTGAGCCCCCACAGCCTGCCTAGCCACTCGATAAGACCATGGCTGATCAGATATTAACTTCAAATCCACATTCCTGCCTACCTCTGATACCTTTTCACCCCTTTCATTAAGAATTCTTTCTTCTGTCACTTTGTCAGGAAAAGAGCATCAAAGACTCAACCCTCTGAAAAACTGTTTTCAATGGGGTAATTCCTGACTTTTAAACAGTGACCCCTAATTCTTGAATCTCCACAAGCCACTTCCTGTTTATTATGACATTTTAGTCAACTAAATCTTCTAAACTCCAGTGGATACAAGCCAAGAGTATCCAACCTTTTTGTCATAAGACACACACTCCCAGCCTACCATCCAGATATTAGTCCAGTAACCCTTCTGAACTGCCTCCAGAATATTACCATCCTTAAGTAATTCTGCTTTGTTTTCTTAAATAATTTTCCATGTCCAAAAGAGACACTTTTTTTTTTTTTTGGTGGTGTTATACAATGCTGTAAACTTCATTGAATTCTCTCTGCAGGCAGGACACTCATGTATTCAGATGAAGTAGAGCCAATTGGATCTCTGACTGGGAAATGGCAGTTCATTACCAAAAGAATTTCTGGCTTCCTCCTTTTTTTAAAAAAAACAAATGATATGGACTGTAGCCAATCATATGCAGTGCGATCTTTGCACTGCCTGCCAATGCCTAGTATTATGATTCTGAACCAGACCACCATATTTATGTTCTGGTGGGGGATCAGAAACATTTATTTTTAAAGTAGACAAAACAGAAGATTTACTAAGAGACCAATGATTTCACAAAGAATAAACTTTACGATACACTCTAAGAACAGTAATGCTGTTTCCAAATTATGAAAATCTTCTAATACCCTAAATACAAATCCTTTATTTGGGTAATTAAAGGTGTTTAATCAAGTACCAAATGTAATCAAAGCAGATCCTATAGATTTCTTAGCAATTTGCTCCAAATGTTAACAACATTGTGGATAATGCAATCTATTCAAATTCACAAGGCATCACAGTTCTTTACTTTTACCAACTAGACATTGAAACTCCCTGTGAGGAGCCACCATGGACTGCTCTTGTTCTGGTTATGCAATTTCCTTTCCTGGGTCTGAAACTGCACTTATGTACTCATCCAAGTGTACCTCTAGCTCTTCACTGACAACTAGCCACATCAAATATTCTGCCCCAGGCTTTATCCCCACAACTTTCAATCTTGCTCAGTTGCATTAAGTAAATACTGTTTGTGTTTTCTCAAGCCCTGCTTACTCAACCACTCTGAAGTATTAATGCTTGCAAGCTTTTTTTCAAGCCCTCTCAGGGCTTCCTACAGCCAGCAATCTCTCTACTTTGTCAGCTTCCCAGGACTTCCTCTTGGTCCTGATTCCAACACTTGGCTGCCCACTAATTCCTAGAATGTTCTTTTTCCCTGAGTTCTAGCAGCACAGGGCTATCCAACTGTTCTTGACTCCTCATTAAGTACCCTATATAAAGTCTTTGTAGCTGAGTTGCTTTCTCAGCTTTATAGCCAACTCCAGCACCTCCATCACGGAATCTGCTTCTCTCCTTTCTCTGGCTCAATGCCTGTAATCTTCAAACTGTTATTGAATGAGCCCTGAAATGCCCTGTTGAAAATCTTGCAATAAGCCCTACTGCTCTGCAGAGCAGAATGTTGCTACTGGTAATTCTTCATAGAATCCCTACACAACTTGGAAGCAGGCCATTCAGCCCATCAAGTCACCCACCACCCCTCTTTATCCCCCCTCTCCCTGCATTTCTCATGGCCAATCTACATAACCCCACACATCATTGGACTGTGGGAAGAAACGGGAACACCTGGATGAAACCCACACAAACATGGGGAGAATTTGCAAACTCCACAGTCGCTCAAGGGTGGAATCAAGCCCAGGTCCCTGCTGCTGTGAGGCAGCAGTGCTAACCACTGAGCCACTGTGGCATTCCACTCTGGGGACTGTTAGTTCCATAGATGTGACCAGTCATAGATTGCTGGCTTGCTCATTACAAAAAATGGCTGCAAATAGATGAATTCATCAGAGGGCAGATGTTAATTTACAAATTGCTGGTTCTAAGATTTTATGAAGCAGCTCATTCTTTGTTGTTGCTTTCTTTCACACATTACATTACCCAAAGGAATTGCTGGTGCTGTGTTTGTTACCACAATGTTCACGTTTTTACATATATTCTAGATCTATCATTGGCAAATTTGACCCTTCCCCCTACCATTGTCAGTTAGGAGTTTAGCTGACGCCTCCAATTCACTCCCTATGCATTTCTTCATTCGCTGGTTCACCATTACTCTTTTCACTTTAGTGTGTATAATTGTAGGGTGACTAAATCCAGTAGCTATATCAATGAAGTGAAAACTGAAACTGTTTTTCTCCTACTGTCTATGTTCGAGTTAATTGCTACAATTTTTTAAAGTCACTTGCTAATGAGAAACTCACTACGGACAGTGATGATGTCCTCATATTTGTCTGTATTAAATTCTCTACATTTTGTGTACCTCATGCTTCCTGCATCCTATAGTAGGATTTTCAACCTGTAAGAGGATGGATAGGCAAACTGACAATTTCAAGAGAATTCCCTTTTTACGTAAAACTCCTATCCCCAATATCAACCCCTCAATACTGTATTTTGATGAGAGAAGTTTAAAGGAACACAATAATGTCTGGATAATAAGTAAATCCATTGACTTCCCACAAGTAGTTGTCTTGTTCGGTACATATCCTATTTTGTTTCAGCCTTTGTCAAAGATGGACTGCACAACAATACAGATATTTCACTTGATACTATGTCTTTGCTGATAAAATGTTTTGCCCAGAAGCAACGGTTCTACATGTAAGGCTCCAACCTAGATCATTGCAAAACTGCCCAACTGAAACCCAAAAGATTTTCAATGCCCAAAAGAAAAGAAAAATTGGTTCCTGCTTTCTAAACTGAAAACTTAATGCACAACTGTTCACTTTGTTCACCATGAAAACCTCCCAATAAAAAACATATTCTGATCCATTTCTCCAAACACATTTTTTTTTAGAAAATAAATCACTATGGCTATAGACATATATATAGACTAATCATTGAACCATTCAGACACCTAAAACCAATATGCCACTACTTAAACATGCAAAAATCTCTAAAATAAATAGTATTGGAATACATATAAATCCCACACCTTCTTTCACATTTGAACCATGCAGTCATCTTTCTAACCTGATTTACTTTATGGAAATTTGCATGCAGAGATTATGTTCTTTGAGATTTTCTTAATTTGGTATTGAGCCCCTCGTTCTTTTGTTCATTCACAAGATAAGGGCATCATGGGCTGGGTCAGCATTTATCACCCATCCGTAGCTGCTTAGTTAAGAGTTAACCACATAAGTGTGGGACTGGAGTGTAGGAGGTTGAGAGGTGACCCGACAGAAGTTTATAAAATAATGAGGTACTTAGGCTTAGACGTGGGGGATTTCAAGGAGAGGGGACACATTTTTAAAGTGATAGGAGAGATATTTTAAAAAAGACATGAGGGGCAAATTTTTTACACAGAGTGTAGTTTGTGTGTGGAGTGAACTTTCTGAGGAAGTGGTAAATGTAGGTACAATTACAACGTTTAAAAGTCATTTGGATAGGTACATGAATAGGAAAGGTTTGGAGGAATATAGGCTAGGAGCAGGCACATGGAACTAGTTTAGTTTAGGATTTTGTTCTGCATAGACTGTTTGGACCGAAGGGACTGTTTCCATGCTGTGAGACTCTAATGGAGTCACATGCAGACCAAACAGAAAAGGTTTTCTTCCCTAAAGGACATGAGTGAACCAGATGGGTTTTTTTTGACAATGGATTCATGGTCATCATTATATTTCTAATTCCAGATTTTTATTGAATTCAAATTCCACCATCTACTGTGGCAGGATATGAACCCAGGTTTCCATAACTTTACCTGGGTCTCGAGGTTAACAGCCCACCAATAATATCCCTAGGCTGTTGCCTCTCCTTTATCATTATCTCATGTTTTAATGTAATTAAATCCTTAACTCAAGTGACTCACTGCTTGGTGTACCTAGTGCTTCTGAATTTGAATAGTCCCAGAGGTCTTTATCAATATTTCAATTACTTCTACCTCTTGGCTCTGGCAGGCAATTCTACTTCGAACTTATTTGCCAATTCCAGCAATCTGTCTCTTGTTAATTCCTGCAAATTCATCACGGATACCTGCTCCAAGTACAGGTAGGTTTTAAGCTGAATCCAAATCCATCTCATTTTAGGATGAGAAACCTGGTATCTTTTCTGTGGCAGTTACACTAGTTCCACATCCACTCTGCTGTCCTGTTCAAAGATCCCAGATTTGCAAGCCCCCGAACATTTATTACAACTTAACTGGGAAATGCATTGGTTAGAGTGAGAGATCAGATGGGCATATTAGTGGCAGATGGAATTTAACCCTGGAAGAAGGAACAAGACAAGGGATTACTCAACAAATGGAAGGATGCTCAGAAGCTCAGAGAAGCAGAGGAATCTTGGGGTGCTAATCTACAGATCCCTGAAGGTGGAGGGACAGACAGGTTAAGAAGGCATATGGCTTGCCTTTATCAATCATAGCATAGAATATAAGAGTATGGAGGTCATCTTGGATCTGTACAGAACTTTGGCCAGGCCATAGCTGGAGTACTGTGTGCAGTTCTGATCACAGCTCTATAGAAAGGTTGTGATTGCACTGAAGGGGCTGCTGAGGAGATTTACCAGAGTATTGCCTAGGATGGACCATTTCAGCAATGAAGAGAGGCTGGATAAGCTCGGCTTGCTTTTTTTTTGGAGCAGACAAGGTTGAGAATGTCCTCTTACAGCTGTATAAGATTTTGAGCTAATTATGCAGAGTCTCCTATGTCCTGCCTAAGCTGTTTGGTACCTTCATGGGTGACAATGACATCACTGGTTGCTCTCCAGCGCTGAGCAGAAGGCTCAGATCCTCGCACTGAGCAGGCAACACAGCTGTTCGGATTCATGTGCTTTGCTGCAAGGAATGGTGTCAATCCCTTTCATTATACTGTCCCCTACTGGCACTCTATTCCTTCTTACGCCTCTTTCTTAAATGGCTTCCTGTGCCACACCATCATGGTTTATTTGATCATCCACCCTGGCCACACCCTCAATCAAACAAACTGAAAGAACCTCAAACCTATTGTAAACACTGAGGCTCCTCCACCTATTCCCTCTGGATTCTGTTACCTGCCTCACTTAAGGTCACTCACTCCTGCCCCTGTTCACTGACCAAATCAGATGAGCTATCACTGTAGCGATGTGACAGGCCCCAGGTACAAAGGAACCACATGAATTTCTCTTTCCCTGAAACACCAGTGTGTATATTTCAGTCTTTGTTCATCAATTCCCAGTTAAAGCTGCTCATACTTCAAGTACTTGTTCGGTACCAAACTCACATCCTGGAATTCCCACATACAGCAACTATGACACGTTACCTGTCCTCTTGTCCCCTGTGTTCTGATAACTACTTAATCATTGTATATTTTGTTATATACCTTACCACTACTTGCTTAACAATGCTAAATCTTAGGAATATAATAAATGTTAGTCACTTACTAGCTATTCCCCAAACAATGGCATTGTGGCTTAGCGGTTAGCACTGCTGCCTCACAGTGCCAGGGACCCAGGTTTGATTCCAGCCTTGGGCAACAGCCTGTGCAGAGTTTGCATATTTGCCCTGTGTCTGTGTGGGTATCCTCTGGGTGCTTCGGTTTCGTCCCACAGTCCAAACATGTGCAGGTTAGGTGGATTGGCCACGGAAATACAGGGATGGGGTGGGTGTGGGTGTGGGGGGATACTCTTTGGAAGATCAGTGTGGACTCAGTGGGTCAAATAGCCTGCTTCCACACCGTAGGGACTCTATGATACTAACTAACTTCTTGTCCTGCAACAGAGCAAAAATGTCTGAGGCTCAAACAGTTTTGGGACAGCACACGCCCCGTAACTCACCTAATCACATAAATGTTGCACTCTATTGTAAGTGACATTCAACCCTAGGGCAAACTGAGTTTGCTACCTGAATTTATAAGTTTGAAAACAGAGGACTGAGCTGACTGACTTAATGGGGAGAGATAATAGGAACTGCCGATGCTGGAGAATCCGAGATAACAAGGTGTAGAGCTGGATGAACACAGCAGGCCAAGCAGCATCAGAGAAGCAGGAAAGCTGACGTTTCGGGCCTAGACCCTTCATCAGAAAAATCTTAATGAGGATCCAGTTTCACCTTGTTCTCAATTGAGCCGTCCTTTCAGTGGAAGCCTTGTCAAACCCTTGCTTAAGGCTGGCAACAGAATTTAGCTGTAGATTCCTGTTTACTGCCACAGAAAATAAATTAGATTTATACAAAATAAAAATGTAGACTTTCTTACTCAATAACTGGAGAATGTGAGGAGCCAGCCAGAAGTACACTGGAATAGTCCAATCTGGAGCAGTTGATAATCTGAGACCACGTGGAATCGGGTGGTTTTACAGATGTGGGATTGACAGCCCTGGTAATATTGTGGCCGTGTGGTCAGAATTTGACTTCTGGCTCAAGTATGACATGAATGATTTAAGAAGCTTAAGTTAGTCATAGATAGTTACCAGGAAATGAGATGGAGTCACTAGCTTAGCGGCAGCTTGCAATGGGGAGTGAAACAAATGGCTTAGACCTCCCTACTGTTAATGGAAGGAAAATTTCTATCCTTCCCATACTGAATGTTGGACAAGCAGTCTGATACTTTAGCAACAGTGAAAGGGTCTAGCAAGGTGTTAGTGAGATAGAGTTGTATGTCATCATAATACATTGGAACATGGACAATAGGAGCAGAGTTAGGCCATCTGGCCCCTCGAGCCTGCTCCACTATTCAGCAAGACCATGGCTGATCTTTTCGTGGACTCAGCGCCACTTACACACCCACTCACCACAACCCTTAATTCCTTTACTGTTCAAAAATCTATCTATCTTTGCCTTAAAAACATTCAGTGAGTTAGCCTCAACTGCTTCATTGGGGAGGGAATTCCACAGATTCTCAACCCTTTGGGTGAAGAAGTTCCTCCTCAACTCAGTCCTAAATCTGCTCCCCTCGTATTTTGCAGCTACGCCCCCTTCATCCACCAGTGGAACCAAACTCCCCGCATCTATTTTACCTATTCCCTTCATAATTTCGTATGATTCTATAAGATCCCACATCGTTCTTCTAAATTCTGATGAGTACAGACTATTCAATCTCTCCTCATAAACCAACCCTCTCAATTCTGGAATCAACCAAGTAAACCTCCTCTGGACCCCCTCCAGTGCCAGTGCATCCTTTCTCAAGTAAGGAGACCAAAACTGTACACAGTATACCAGGTGTGGCCTCACCAGCATTCTATCCAGCTGCAACATAACCTCCCTATTTTTAAACTCTATCCCTCTAGCAATGAGGGACAATATTCCATTTGCCTTCTTAATTACCTGCTGCTTCTGCAAACCAACTCTTTGTGATTCATGCACATGGACACCCAGGTCATTCTGCATAGCAGCAAGCCGCAATTTTTCATCTTTTAAATAATATTCCATTTTGCTCTTACTTCTGCCAAAATGGATGACCTCACATTTACCAACATTGTACTCCATCTGCCAGACCCTTGCCCACTCATTTAACCTATCTATATCCCTGTGCAGACTTTGCTCTACCACTCATTTTAGTGTCATCTGCAGACTTTGACACACTACACTTGGTTCCCAACTTTAAATTATCTATGAAAATTATAAACAATTTGCAATCCCAACACTGATCCCTGAGGATCATGTGCAAATTAACGTATGCTGTGTTTTCCGATGATGTCACCGAAGCAACAGCATGTGAATATGAAATTTTGGTAGACCAAGGATAGATTCCTGAAGGGACAGCACCAGACGTAGAGTTGTGATAGTGGCAAGAGAAGTCAGTGCAAGTGGAATTCTGGTTACAATTTGATAGATAAAGATGGAATCAAGAGGCCAGAGGGTGACCAACTGAACCACAGTTGACTCTGACCATGTGCAGGGTTTTTCATAATGCATCCATTTTAACTTCAGACAGAAGATGTGGCAAGGTGACTGCAACTGGAAGGGTTTTTGAGCTGTTTTAAAGCTAAAGGTATGGGGGAAAGAAGGAACAGGGGACTGAGTTGGGTTATCAACCATGATTATATTGGATACAAGAGCAGGCTTGTAGGCTGAATGGCCTACTCTTCATAGACCATAGAATTCCTACAGTGTGGATACAGGCCATTCGGCCCAAAACATCCACACCAACTCTCCGAAGATCATCTCACCCAGACTCACCCCCCTACCCTATAATCCAGCATTTCCTATGTCCAATCCACCCAAACTAATCATCCCTGGACACTATGGACAATTTAGCATGGCAAATCCGCTTAACCTGCACATCTTTGGACTGTGGGAGGAAATCGGAGCACCCAGAATGTGCAAACTCCACACAGACAGTCGCCCAAGGGTGGAATCAAACCCAGGCCCCTGGCGCTGTGAGGCAGCAGTGCTAACCATTGAGTCACTATCCTGCTCTGGGTGGAACTCCTGTTCCTATTTTCTATGTTTCTATATATTTTACAATTTTGCAAATGAACCATCTTCAAAATAACTGATTTTTTTGTTTAAAATAAAGTTCAGGATATTTCCAACAGCTCAATTTGTCTCCCTGTCTAGAGTGGTGATCTCCTAGTCCAACATGGCAGTTTCTCAGCTGCTCCTGATGATCTTTCAGTCCGGCATGGCCTCAGTATGGACTTCTGGCCTCAAGGTGATTCAGGGCCTGCAGCGTATTAGAGTCAAGGTGCCGGACTGGACTGGGTTGGAAGGATTGTTATTCTGAACTTTTTCTACTTTATTCCTATAATCTGTGACCCTGGCCTTTTTATTTCTTTGTCTTTTTATTTTTTCCAGAAGAACTTGTACTGAAGAATCTATACCTAGGAACCTTGTACCTCATGTGGCACCGTAAGTGGAGACTTGTAAACTTTTCACTGTATCCATGTGACAATAGAGATAATTCACGTTTTATGTTTGAGAGACAGGGACAAGAAGGCAAAAACGGAAAGTTTTATTTGGTGGAAAAGCTCAGCAGGTCTGGCAGCGTCTGTGAGGGAAAAAAGAGTTAATGTTTTGGGTCCAGTACTGAGGAAGGGTCACTGGACCCAAAACGTTAACTTTGTTTTTTCCTTCACAGATGCTGCCAGACCTGCTGAGCTTTTCCAGCAACTTTGTTTTTGTTCCTGATTTACAGTGTCTGCAGTTCTTTCAGTTTTTATTAAGTTTTATTTGGTTCTTATTTTCCTTTTCCCAAAGCAATTCTTGATTGCTTCTGAGGAGAAATGCTTTGATTATCAGAGTGGTTTAATGTTCAGTATAAACATGCCAAATAAGGACAGCTGTGTTAAAGAATGATATTTCTAAGCAATAATTTACTTCTCAAACTCTGATACCTCCACTTCCCATTGCAACATATATAGATACAACCTCTGCTAATGCTATTAAACCACAGAGCTGTATTCCCCCAGCCCCTCACTCCAGTCTCCCACATTGCCAAGCTTATACATTTCAAAGTTCCCATCCATGCTATCAATCTAGTATCTTACCAAATGCTCCTAGAATTTTGAATTTCAGTGAAGCAGCTCCCACCATCTCTCCTTTCGATGGGATAAATGGCCTCCTTCTGCTCCTATACCTTATGGTACACTCCAGTCACAGACAAAGAATATCTCTGCAAAGTGTTTGCTGTGCCTACTGACAACTGGACCAAACAATAATCAATTAAATCAAACTCTAAAAGTTGTTCGTTTCCTCTTCTGCAGTAATTCCATTCGGCAGAAATACTCTCCAATGTTCCTCACGATTTGAGATTCCCATGCTCATGTATAGAGAATCTCTAAGTCTCCAGGTAAAATTCCTATCTTTGGAATTGGTACTAAATGGATCATTTATTTCTGAGGATTTGCAGCCTTTTTGCAAATGGTACTTTTCTTGTAGTCACTACAGAAGTCACAACATGAAGTGAACGTTGAGCCAGCCATCACCCGACTATTTCAACAATGCTGGTATATAATTTAAACTTTTAAAAATGCACTTTAATTTGTGCCTTGACACAGGGGTTGGAATATGACTGTCAGTATGACTATGTCGTTTGTAGATCTTCACCAAAATCTTGAAGCACTTCACACAATTTGTTTCTGGATTTATTCTTTAATCTAAGGTATTTACCAAAAATAATATTCCAATAAAGTTGAAAACTAATTCAAAACTCTTCAGTGGAAAGTAAAGTTTTACATAGAAGCTGCTCTGACCCTGCACAGAGTTAGCACTGTGTTTCATTCAGACTGGATTCACTGAGGAAGTTCAGAAAATAAACATATGTTTCTGTATTTAATGCCTCAGATTCCCCAGCGGATTAATTAACAAAGTTGAGCAAGAAAGCTTGCTGCGGTTCATTAAAAAACATTCATTTATGTGTGTTAGGTCTGAGTGCTTAAAAATTCACACAGGAAGGAACTTGGGATTTGATTAGAGCAAGGGGAAATAATCTGAATATATGAAGCCTTTCATTCAGCATCAATATTGTAAATCAGCATCAGTTTCCTTGGAGACCAATATGTCAAGACAGAGGGTTCATCATAATCTAAATATAGAAAAAAAACCATCTCCTTCTCTGGAAGGAGAGCCCAGGAGAGTTGCTGACGTAATGGGTGACAACTCCCTTACTGTGGTTTCAATACAGCAAGGACAGTCGGCAACTGATTTATAAAATTATCAGATGGAGTTGTGTGGAATTTTATAACGTAGGCTCACGCGTGCCAAAGACTATATTGAACACAAACGGTACTGAATGTTGCAGCAAATTACTATGTTTTTGTTTTGTTTACACTTTGAGATTACACCAAACACATGGAAAAACTATTTCCTTTAATAGATTAAGAATGACCTGGTCTTGTGTCTTGCACAGACTGATGGGATAACCTATACTTTCACCCTGCGTCTTTTCAGTAAGAGTTTGATCATTTTCAATTAACAGACATTAGGCAACAGTCAATAAAAAAATGACATTGCAGTCATCGTAGCTCAGTCCAGCAGAGGAAGCAAACTGGAGAATGGACTATTGAGACATTTAGTACTGGCAGTGAATGTACAAACCACTAAGGGATATATCTCTAGGTCTGGAAAAGATTTGCAAGACCTCATTATATTGCTAAAGATTTGTTCAAGAAATATTATAATTCCTTTTCTGAAGATGTTGCCTAATGATGGGGTCTAGTCCCATGGACTCATTGCCAGTCTGGTATTTCATTCAATTCTTGTCCTCATTCATAGGCATCTCAGGTGAAGTTCCTGGATTCTGATCAGGTGTGGCAATCCTTGGCCTATTTTAATTTTCTATCTTCTCTATCTAAGCAAAGAAACGAAGAGGTTGGGCTGACCAGAGATGTACTGCTGAGGTTATATAAGGCACTAGTCAGATCCATTTGGAATTTTGTGAGTAATTTTGGGAACCATATCTAAAGAAGGATGTACTGGCATTGGAGGGGTTCCAGAGGAAGTTTACAAGAATGATTCTACATGAAGGATTTGTCTTATGAGGAGCAGTTGAGGACTGTGGGTCTGTACTTGATGGAGTTTAGAAGGATGAAGTGGGATCTCATTTAAACTTACAGAATACAGAGAGGCTTGGATAGATGGATGTGGAGTAAATGTTTTAACTAGTAGGAGTGACTAGGATTTGAGGGCACAACCTCAGAGTGAAGAGACAACCCTTTAGAAATGAGGAGGAATTTCTTACCCTGAGGGTGGTTAATCTATGGAACTCATTGCAACAGAGGGCTATGTAGGCCAAGCCATTGAGTGTTTTTAAGACAGAGATAGATAGGGTCTTGATTAATAAGGCAATTAAATTTTACAAGTAACAGGTAGGAGAATAGGGTTGAGAAATGTATCAGCCATGATTGAATGGAGGAGCAGACTCAATGGGCCAAATGGCCTAATTCTGCTCCTATATCTTTTGGTTTTATGGTTATGGTCTTATGGAGGTGAAATGTACCAATTCATCCCACCTTCAGATCCCAGCGCCAAAGTGGAATCTGTAATCCCAACTGGATCAATGCCACAGTGTATCGTTCAATAATCCTCTGGATCACTCAGATATTAGAACAAATCTTCCTTGCTGGGGGTGTGGGAGGGGATGGTTTAGAAGGCTGATGTAGCTGTACAGCATTAGAACTTAAAATAAAATGAAACATTTGCGATGCTACAATTAAACAACTGTATGGAATTATGACATGGCAATAGAGAAAAGATATTCAAACCACTATGAGAATACAGAGTAGAATCACTGCCATGACACCAGGGATGGGAAACAATTTAGGAGGAGCATTGTGTGATACCAGGGCCATTTCTATTGGGAGGCTAAAAGGAAATACAGTGAATATTTTTAACATTATGAAGAATTATGATGCAGTGAATAGGAAATAATAATTTCCCCTCATCCAGGAATGTATAATGAGAAGTTATCAAATTTACTAGAAGTGTCTAGGCCCGAAACGTCAGCTTTCCTGCTCCTCTGCTGCTTGGCCTGCTGTGTTCATTCAGCTCTACACCTTGTTCTATCAATTTTGCTATTGTTAGTTTGCATGATGAGGGAGATTTTTTTAAACAATTAATAGCTAAGGTAATTATCAAATAGAATGATTTTGCAACAGAGCATGTTTAAAGCAGAGACTATTCTATTGTTTAAGACAAAGGTCAATAGAATTATGTAGCAGCAGAAAAGCAAGACTCAGGAAGGGCAATATGATTAGATTTGCTCCAGAACACTGCTTGAAGAACCACTTATCTTCTTTCTGAGCCTGGACGTTTAGGCAGGACAGCACAAATTGATTGCCTCAAGACTATTAATGTGGCTGCAGAGGGTGGAAGACATAAGCCTCCAAAAACGGTGCCCCAGACAACTAGAGCAGGCTTGATGGGTCAGTAGGTCTTTTCCTGCCTGTCCTTTTTGGATATTCATATCTGCATGATCCAGGTGCAGTTCCAGGGACAAGTCTACCCATTGGCTAGACCTTGTTCCCAAAATATGGAATTGGAATTTGAGCATAGCTGTTGGTCTGTGGATCCAATGGCTATATTCCTCCCACCTGCTGTTACTATCGTTGCTACTTTACAGGCCCCAGTTCAATTGTCTTGAGAGGTAGGATAATTATGAAAATGAATAGGACACTTTACTACTTAGTTTTCAACCTGCCAAAGGATTCTTGAGACCCAACAGTCCACAGGCATCACGTGGGAATCCATCTATTCCTCAACTGTACCATGAGCAACTCATGTTGGCATGATGGCCTGGGAATGTTGATGCTGTCTCCTTACAAAGTGCTACTTCAAGTGCTGTTCCCGTTGGATTAGGTAAAAAAAAATCCAGACAACATATGGAGTTGTGGGTGGACGGGCCTAATGACCCAGGGATGGGGTGGAATTATGGACATTGTGCAACAGCACAGCCTTGAACACAGAAAATTGATGGTCCAAGCTTTAATGTCTGTGTCTAGTTATTTTCAATAACTGATCGTCCCTCCATGACCACAGGAGAAAGAGTAACTGCCTTTCTTGGTGTTGCCGCAGCAAAGATGGCAGCTCCTTGTGCAGCACCCACCTTCAATGGGCCAATGAGAGACTGGCTGAAGATTGCTCAATGGTAACTAATGTAATCCTCAGAAGGACAGAAAAGGTAAACCAACCAGTGTCCCTAGACAGGAAACTGAGCCGATGGGGTTGAGGCACTTGCATTAAAGTTTGTACTCCATCCCTCTCTCTGATTTTAGTTCAGCAAAGGCCAGTGAAAGGTGAAATCAGACATACATTTAGCAGATTAAACAAGACTGCTTCCCGCTCCCTACCCCATTACCTGGTATTTATCGCACTGCTGGTGTACCTGATGGGCGGAAGGTTTTCGATGCGCCGTTGTTTACAGAGGGTGAAGAGCGGGAGACCAGGACAGTGCTGGAATAAACTCATCCAGAAGTAGCAAAAGCACGGTTTGAGGAGTTTTGTGGCAGATGAGCTGACTATCTAGTCATGGTTGTCAAGAAAATGCAGACTACTTTGCTCAAGAGGAGTCATATGATAGCATCATCTCTTGGGACCTTTGTGGGATCCTGAACCATCCATATCAGGAAGACCCAGCGTACGGAGAGATTCCTCATAAAGAGCAGATAAACTTACATTTCCATAGCGCCTTTCAGAACCTCAGAATATCCTAAAGAATTTTGTAGCCAAATACCATCACCTCTATTGTAACATAAGAAATGTGGCATTCATTTTCACCGAACAGAATCCAACATACAGCAATGTGATAATGTCAATATTATCTGTTTTGGTGGTGTTTTTGAGGAATAATTGTTGATCAGGGTAACAGGGTGAACCTGTTTGTTATTCTGTCAAATGATGCAATGATGTATTTTATGTTGAACTGACAGCTACATTGGATGAGCACTCAGTTTAATCTCTATTAAGAAGAAGAGCAAGATTTCCAGACTGGATCATGTACTGAATTCTCTGGAGTGGGACATTCACCAGTGAATCAGAAGGATCTAAGTTCAAGTGCTATCAAGTGAGATATGGCAGTGCCATTGGCAAGAGAAGGAAATTTTAGGCAGGATTGATTGTTACCCAATGATGCCAGAAATTGGAGAGGGAGAACACCATAACAGGACAATAGAATCAGGAGTCGGCCATCTGGCCCCTCAAGCCTTCTCTGATGACTGATGACTGATTTGATGTGGCCTGAACTCCACTTTCCTGCATTATAGAGAATGAGACTCAGGTGCAGGAGTAAACTATTTACTCCTTCCAGCCAGCTCCACCATTCAATAACATTATCACTGATCTGGTTGTGGGCTCAGCTCTACTTTCTTGCCTACCGCCTATAAAGCTTGTCACCTTTGCAGCTCAAACACCGATTTAACTCAATTTTTAACTCAATGATACAGCCTTCACCACATACAGGAGAGATAAAATTTCAAACACACCCTTGAAATAGAAATTCCTTCTCATCTCCCTCTTAAATAGGAGACATCATATTCTGAAACTGTGTCCACTATAATAAGTTGTTTGTTTTCTATACCCAGTATCTAAACTGAACCCTTGCTTTTAACACACTTGATCTTTGCAAAAATGACTGAGAAGCAACTGTAGTTGAAGATTATCAGATCAGCCATTGAATGGCAGAGCAGACTCAATGGGCTGAATAGCCTTCTTCTGCTCCTACATCCTATGGTCGTTCAGCTCGAAATATATTTAAGACAAGTTGTAGCACAATGGATGTACCAAAATCTGGAGTATCTCCAATTTACCAGAACCTCCCAGGTAAACCTTTACCCTAATATGTAATACATGGCTGTTCGTGGAGTCATCATAGAGTCATACAGCTGTACAGCAAGGAAACAGACCTTTAGTCTGACTCGTCCATGCAAACAAGCTATCCTGAACAAACCTAGTCCCATTTGCCAACATTTGGCCCATATGCCCCTAAACCATCCCTATTCATATACCCATCCAGATACCTTTTAAATGTTGTAATTGTACCAGCCTCCACCACTTCCTCTGGCAGCTCATTCCATACACACACTTCCCTTTGTGTGAAAAAGTTGCCCCTTAGGTCCCTTTTAAATCTTTCCCCTCTTATCTTAAACCTATGCCCTCCAGTCTCCACGTTGGGGAGAAGACCTTGTCTCTTCACCCTATCCTTGCCCCTCATGATTTTATAAACCTCTTTAAGGTCACCCCTCAGCCTCCAATGCTCCAGGGAAAATAGCCCCAGCCTATTCCACCTCTCCGTATAGCTCAAATCCTCCAACCCTGACAGCATCCTTGTAAATCTTTCCTGAACCCTTCTAAGTTACACAACATCCTTCCTATAGCTGGGAGACCAGAACTGCACGCTGTATTCCAAAAGTATATAATTCTAAGAAAAAGGCCATTACTGAGTACACACTTTACGCTGTTGCATGATATAGGGTCTTTTTCTACTTTTCTAATTTGTCGCATAATTTTTCTACTTTTCAAACTTTATTGGATTCAAATACATCGCATTTAAGTTCTCATATGAGGAGAAATCTCCTCTCTGCATCTGCCGTGCCAAGTGTCCTCAGAATTGTATATGTTTAAATAACAACGTCTGTGGATGGCTATATTACACAAACAGAAATAACTGTGTGCTCAACTGCCATCCACAGACAAATAACTTTTAATTTGTACACACCCATGCGTTAAGAATGATCATTTGGTTATTTAGCAAAATTCTATGTTGCCTCTTGTAAGACCAGGTCCACAACAAGTGACTTCCTTAAAATGAGGAAGGGAACAAAGGGGTCTTGGCAGAATAAGTGCTCTCTAGCAGATCTGAGCTGTGGAGCAGCCTGAAACAGTAATATTTTACCTCTTGTCTTTCCAAACCAACTCTGTAACCTCGCACACTTTCATCCTGATAAAATTCAGCAACTTTGAAAGAAGAAAAAAAGACAAATAATTTCATGTGATGGTGAATGAAGGTCCTGCTGTGAATATTCTTCTAAATCCCTCCCAGTTTCAATCAGCTTTATTTTATTTATGTTTTCTTAATTTGGTCAGTTCCTAATGAGGCAAGTAATTAACTGTATTCAGGGGTGAGAAGAATTTCAATGCAGGGTTAACAGCTGCTTGTGTAATCAAATGGAATCATTTGGTTTGCCAAGGCAACAACACCCAGCCGGGGACAGATTGGTTGTGAGTGGACGAACATCTTTAGATCACTGCCTTTCAAGCTCTTGCATTTCAGTTGCACCTGCTCGAGTTTCCCAGGTCACAGAAGGAGCTGTGACAGTAAAGGGAGCAGAGCCGAGAACAGCAGTCCGATCTCCAGCTCCTGAGCACAGTACTCCTCCCTGACTTCCTACCCAGAGACTCCAGGAGATGGGATCAGCCTCCTCCTCCGCCTACGTACCAAAGGTTATCTACTTGGAGAAAGACAATGTTCCACACAAGGTATGGGCTCCTTTGCAGCATTTTCTGTCATTTTCTGCCCTCTTTTGAGGATGCTGATTAGGATTGAGATACAATGCACATTGAAGAATGTTTATGTAGATTTATATTGAGGTGCGATTTGTCCTTTTGTGAAATTCCTAGTTATGAGATTCATGATGAGGAATTATTCATGAGCGGTTCATCTTGAGGCAAGCTTGGCATTGAATTGAACTTAATCTTGAGGTGATATTCATATTGATGTGAGATTCACTTTGATACTAAATTCTACCGAAGGGTATTTCAATTTGAGCCCCAAATCATATTGAGACATATGATTGACAAGATGTGGAGCTGCCGGTGATGGACTGGGGTGGACACAGTCAGTTATACACCAGGTTATAGTCCAAAAGGTTCATTTGGAATCACACAAGCTTTTGAAGCGCAGCCCCTTCATCAGGTGCAGTGAAGAGCAAGGCACACAGGTGCAGAGTTTATAGGCAGAGAGGTTAAGGCCGGGGAGATCTAAAGATCATACAACTGGCGTGAGTGGAGTATCAGATGATGTCTCTACAGGTGACCAAGAGTGTTAGACGGTGTGTAAAGAGTTTATAAAGTCAATGTCAGTGTTGTGCTGTCTTGGCAATCAGGCAGAGCCATAAGAACAGACAAAAAGTGACATCTCAGGTCAGACACTGAATTGTAGGTGTGATGCTTTGTTCAGAATCTGTCTCAGAGTTTTAACCTGGAATCAGGCTGGTTTTATTCCGAAAGCTGGAATTTATAAGTTGCCACACTGACTGACTGTGACTACAAATTGTGTGTTTTATCTGCAAATAAACAAACTTCTTGGATAAAATGATTCACCCCATAGCTTTTTTTTCGGGGTGTGTGTGTGCACGTGCGTGTGTCTGTGTGTATGTATGTGCACACGACAAACAGAGAGTTTTTGTGTATGTGTGTGTGAGAGAGTGTGCAAGTGTGAGTGAATGTGTGTGAGAGAGAGTGTGTGTGAGTGTGAGGTAATGTATGCGTGTGAGAGAGTGTGTGTAGGTGAAAGAGAGAGTATAGGTGCATGAGAGAGTGTGAGTGTGTGTGTGTGTGTGTGAGAGAGAGGGTCTGTGTATGTGTGTGTGTGTGTGAGAGAGAGAGTGTAATAAGTAATTCAAAACTGTACAAACTAGTTGAGGTAGAGAGATCATAATAATTTATCAAGGTGATGGTGACAAAACATGATGGTGACGGCCTCAACCATGATCTTGGTTCATGTCATGCTACATGTGACCCCAGCACACTGTTCTGTATCTGTAAAATCTTCTTTACTGTACTGTTTTGACACCATCACCTTGATAGATTGGTATGATCTTGCTACCTTAATTAGTTTGTACTTATTACTCTCACACACATTCTCACACACACTCCCTCCCTCTCTCTCTCTCACACACACACACGCACGCACACGCACACACACCAAGCAGATACATCCTATTTTATGGAAAAAGCACACAATTTGTAGTCATAGTCAGTCAGTGTAGCATCCAGCTTTCGGAATAAAACTGGACTGATTCCAGATTAAAACTCTGAGACAGATCTAAACAAAGCCTCACACCTACAATTCAGTGTCCAACCTGAGATGTCACCTTTTATATATTCCTATGGCTCTGCCTGATTGCCATGACAGCACAGCACTGACGTTGACTTTATAAACACTTTACACACTGTCTAACACTCTTGGTCACCTGCAGAGACCTATCATCTGATACTCCACTCACGCCAGTTGTATGATCTTTTGATCTCCCTGGCCTTGATCTCTCTGCCTATCAAGCTGACGAAGGGGTTGCGCTCTGAGAGCTTGTTGATTCCAAATAAGCTTATTGGCCTATAACCTGGTGTCATGTGACTTCTGCATATGATCGAGGTGGCTTGAGATGCATTTTGCATTGGTATGTGAAAAAGTGTTCCATCATTTGCTTGTTGGAACCATGTAACATTATCAGACAAATTAGAACTTTGTGTGACCACAACAATGTACAAATATGTGCAAACCACATTAAAGACCATGGAGGAAATTAAACTAAGTAAAGGGAAGTCACATTAAGTGGACGATTGAATGACAAGACTTTTCTCTGTACGTCCTGCACAATGTGGGAACTCCCCGAAATGTTGCATGTCCTGGATGACCACAACTTCAGGAAGTGTTGCCAGCTGCTTGCCCTCTAGTTCAAGGAGCGTCTGGGTCACTGTATTGTCAGTGGACAGGTAAACTAGAATCCCAGGTCAGTGCTCTCGGGACATGAGTTCAAATGCCACATGGAAAGTGGTGAAATATAAATTCAGGTTTTTTTGGAAAATGAGATTAAAAAACTGGCCTATAATTGCAACCACTGTCAATTGTTGTAAAACCCACTGACACTCTTTAGGGAAGGAAATGTGCCATCCTTACCCAGTGTGACCTACATGTGACTCTAGACCCTATCGTATAACTTCCCTCTAGACAATTGAGGATGAGCAATAAATGGTAGCCTAGCCAGCAATTTCCACATCCCATAAATGAGTTAAAAATGCAAGCTGATTGCATGTTTCAGGCGACGTCCCACAAATAGAGAGTTACTGAGCAGAGTGAATGGGTTACCATATAGTATGGTTAGAAGATGCAGGTAATGCAAGAATCTGTATCGATATCATGAGCTGCTTCTTTGGTGTTTTAGAAAAAGAAGCATTGAGAACTAGCCTAAATGGATGAATGTGTATTAACCATTTATGTTATGTACAGAAGCATTGTTCAGTAAATCACCAGAATTTTCTTCACTCAGGTCCCAGTTCCATATGATCTGACATTATCCAACACCCCTAATATTACAGCACATCTAATAACACGTAACTATTAACTCCATATTCTACAGAATCCTCATGGAGTAAATCCCTCACAAACTCGCTTCCACTGTGACACCTGTGCAGGGTTCTGTGGTCTAGAACTAATCCATCTGACAGAGGACACAACAAGCTGTGAAAGCACTGTTAGCACAGGGTATTTGATAACCAGGAGGAGTTTCTACACCCAGTAAACCTCCTATTCCTGGTGTTGGGCCAAAGCGTGTCACAAAATTGGGGAAAATATTGTGCAAGTGAAGGGGGAAATAGCTGGAGGTTGTGGTCCACATTGGAATCATGGCATAAGAAGGTCTTAAAATCTTTCTGATGAGAATGCTGTAAATAAAGGATTGAAAACTGGTCATCTCAAATTTCTCCTAGTGTTATGTGCTCGCCATTATCTGTACAACAAGACAAATCAAGTTAATTCAAGGTTGGGGTAATGAAGAATCGGGGAGGATTTCAGATTTTTGGGGCATTAGGTCAGAGTTTAGGGCAGAAGGAACCCTGAAAGGTGTGTGTGATTTTCATATGATCAGGATTGTGCCAGTTGTCTCTTCAAACAGAGATTAACTCCCTTCTGTGGGGTACCTGCGGCAGATGGACTATTGTGGTCCAAGAAGGTGACTCACCTCTGCTATTCTTGAGAGCAATTAGGAATGGGTAACAAATATTGGATTTCTCAGAAACTTCCATATCCTGTGAAAGAATCAAAGTCATCCTGTGGAAGGTTTAAAAAAAAATTGGCAGGAATACCAAGATGAAGCATCAGAGAACAGCATTAGAATAAAGAGTAATCCAGAAGGAGAAAGGATCAGGCAGAGGAGAAAGGCAAATCAGATGATAAAGAGTAAACAAGTAGTGAAGAGAAAGGTGAAACCAATTAGCGACCAACAAGGAAATCATCCTGTGGAGATTCATGGCTGAAGTACTGAAGAGTAAATTCTGCACAAAAAAAAGGAAGTTGCCAAGTCATTTAAAGGAGAAGGGGTTAGAGAAATTGAACAGGATAAAAACAGTCAGAAGCTTTTGAAGCGCAGCCCCTTCATCAGGTGCAGTGGGAGAGCAAGGCATACTGGTACAGAGTTTATAGGCAGAGAGGTTAAGGCCGGGGAGATCTAAAGATCATACAACTGGTGTGAGTGGAGTATCAGATGATAAGTCTCTACAGGTGACCAAGAGTGTTAGATGGTGAGTAACGTGTTTATAAAGTCAATGTCAGTGCTGTGCTGTCCTGGCAATCAGGCAGAGCCATAGGAACAGACAAAAAGTGACATCTCAGGTCAGACACTGAATTGTAGGTGTGATGCTTTGTTCAGAATCTGTCTCAGAGTTTTAACCTGGAATCAGGCTGGTTTTATTCCAAAAGCTGGAATTTATAAGTTGCCACGCTGACTGACTGTGACTACAAATTGTGTGCATTTTATGTTCTTGAGGTAAGGGTAGAAACAGAAAAGGTGCTGAGTACAATCCTTTGATTATCCTTGATATGGAAGTAGAGGCAGGGAACAGATCTTTTGTAAATGGTGCAATACTGTTTATAAAAGGAAGCAAGATACATTTGGTAATTGTAGGCCAATACGCCTAACATCGGTGATGGTGACATTTAAAGAGGCCATGATCTGGGCAAACTTAATTAATGACACACAATATGGATTTGTTAAAGGCAAGTTAAATCCGGTCGGACTAACTTCATTGTGCTTTTTAATGAAGTAGCAGAGAGGATTGATGAGGCTAGTGCAGTCAATACATAAACAAACTTTCAAAAGATGTCTGATAAAGAACTTGTTAGTAGAATTGAAGTTCATGGGTTTCAACGAGCAGTGACTACATGGATGCTAAAATGTCTAAGAATTGTTCATCAATTTGGAGCAAAGTAGAGTATTGCTCCCATAAGGACACTTAGTGTTTGAAAGATTTTAATCACTTTAATAAATTACAAACTGGGAAGTGTTGTAGACAATGAGGAGGTTAGAAGTAGACTTCAGGAGAATATAATCTGATAAAATGAAAAGATAGAGAAGAAATTTCATGCAGAAGGGTGGTAATATTTTTGGGAAGCAGAACATAGAGGCAGTATAAACTAAAAGGTAAACCTTTGAAGGAGGTGAAGGAATAAAAAGATCTTGAGTTTCACATGCAGAAATCTTTGATTAGTAATAAAGCATACAACATGGGAATACTATGCACAATAAGGCAAGCTACTTTAAATCTTTATGAAAGACCATTAGGGCTCAGCTGGGGTGTTGTGGCCAATTCTGAACACCCACAGTTCAGGAAACATGTTAAGACCTTGGAGAGAGTTCGAAGGAGATTTACAAGAACGGTACAAAGGATAAGCGTCTTAGGTTCATTTGCCAACTAATTAATGCTATATCCTGTAGTGTGAATTATTATGTTTGTTTGAAATCTGACATTTTCACTTGTCCAGATGAGTCCAAGACAAAAAGCTTTGGCAACATGGTTCTCTTTTCAGCAAGATTCAGGACATCAGTTGCTGGAAGAGACTAGAGAGGCTGGGATTGCTCTCCTTGGTGCAAAGGCACAGAAAGGAAAATTTAATTGATGTTTTCAAAATGGTGAAGCATTCTTACAGAGGAAATGGGACAATTTATTAGTCACTGGAAGGTCAAGAGGGCAGAGATTAAGATAATTGATAAAGGGTCCAAAATGTGGGGACGATGGGAAATTAGTAACAAATTGTTACATCCTGACTGTACACAAAGCAGCAGGAGCAGACTCAATAATAGATTTTGTTTTCCATAATTCCTTAGTTTCTAGAATACTACCCATAGTTTGGAAGGTAACATATATAACCCAATTCTTCAAGAAAGATGGAAAGAGACTAACAAGGGAGTAATAGGCTAGTTAGCCTAGCCTTAGTGGTATGGAAAATGTTAGAATCTATTATAAGACACGTGAAACAGAATACTTGCAGAAATATAATGATTTGGAGGGGTCAACAAGATTTAACAAAGGGAAATGATTGTTTTTGACAAATCTATAAGGGTTTTGGAGGTTATAATCAGTGGGGTTGATATGGGGAATCACTGTATTTAGATTTATCAAAAGCAAGATGCTACAGAAGAAGTTATTATACATAATTAGGCCTAATAGCATTAGGGCTAATACATTATTATGGATTGAAGACTGGTTAATGGATAGAAAACAATATGAAAAAATGGGTCATTTTGGGGGATTGGCAGGCTGTAGCTAGATTAAATTAACGTGATTTATGTTCTGTGAAATGAGAGGTGATCTCAATGACTTATGAAATTCTTAAGGGTTTTGACAGAATAGATGTCTGGAAAATCTGTCTGCTGACTGAACATTTGAGAATTTGATGCATCATGTTTGAATAGGGGGTCAGATATCTAGAACTGAGAAGGAATCTCTTCACTCAAAGACTTGTGGATCTTTGGAATTGTCCCCTGTGGAAGGTTTTAGATACTGTTTCTTTGAGTGCATTTATGAGAGATTAATAGATATTTGGCTATTCATGGAATTCAGAGGTATGGGAATATAATGGGAAAGTGGACTTGAGCTAGAAGGTAAGCCATGGACATGAAGGAAGAATGGCCTTCACTTTCCCCATTTTCATGTCCTTGTCTTATAAGTTCCATTGGCTAACCTGCTAGTGTAAAGCAGAATAAGTAAATGTGTTGCCATGATATTGGGCCTCACACTTTGCTCCTCTGTTATGCTAAAGCTGCTGTCTTTTGCTGCAGGACAGTTTGACTGGTGTGAACAGCATTCTGATACCTCAGTCAAATGACTGCTTTGCCATTAGGACCAAATGAGACTAGGACAATCCTAGCATCCATAGGTGGGAACCTTGTTGTCTAAAGGACAGTGGTTTCAAGGAACCTCAAGACAAAGAAAGATAGATTTTTAGAGATAACAAGGTGTAGAGCTGGATAAACACAGCAGGCCAAGCAGCATCAAAGGAGCAGGAAAGCTGACGTTTTGGGCCTAGACCCTTCTTCAAAAAAAA
>JAHRHZ010000042.1:29388212-29422918 GCA_024137785.1 Ginglymostoma cirratum | reverse complement strand
TGAAGAAGGGTCTAGGCCCAAAACGTCAGCTTTCCTGCTCCTCTGATTCTGCTTGGCCTGCTGTGCTCAGCCAGCTCTACACCTTGTTATCTCAGATTCTCCAGCATCTGCAGTTCCTACTATCTCCAAAGATAGATTTTTGTTAGGTACAGATGTCCAGGATTGCAGAACCAGGATACATAAGTGTTGGTGGGAAGAGTTAGGGTAATCTAATTAGAGGGTGGAGCAGGCTTGAAGGGCAGAATGGTATCCTCTTGTGCCATTTTCTTTTATATCCTTATCTTCTTATACATTCCACATATGCATTAAGAGCTGAACAAGCTATTCCTTTTCCTAGTGAATTGTAGCATCCAATCTACCTTTGTTCTAAAGTTATCTTGCCCAGCAGAGAACTATGGATCAGAGATAAAAGGTACTGCAGATGCTGGAGAATCCGAGATAACAAGCATGGGGCTGGATGAACACAGCAGGTCAAGCAGCATCATAGGAGCAGGAAAACTTGACGTTTCGGGCCTAAACCCTTGCCCGAAACGTCAAGTTTTCCTGCTCCTATGATGCTGCTTGACCCGCTGTGTTCATCCAGTCCCATGCTTGTTATATCAGAGAACTATGGATGTTCTGTATGAATTAGTATCACAGCTGGCATGACAGTTTACTATAGGAGGGATTGAAAGGCATTTCACACATTGTGCTTAGTTGTCATTTATTCCATGCTGTTAACCCTGAACTGTATTAATCTGTCTTGCTTGCAGGTAATGTTCAGCAGACATTGCAGACCCAGTGACATTAAAGAGCTGTTATGTACAACTGTTGGTCTTGCCAGGTGAGTAAGAAATCAACTATTTCACTTAGTCTCATGAGGGCCACTGGGGCCCTCATGTTCTGTCAGTGGTGATATCTCTTTCATAACTCTTAAGTCATCTAAATGAAATCTATTTAGAACATAGAACATAGAACATTACAGCGCAGTACAGGCCCTTCGGCCCTCGATGTTGCGCCAACCTGTGAAACCAATCTGAAGCCCATCTAACCTACATTATTCCATTATCATCCATATGTTTATCCAACGACCATTTAAATGCCCTTAAAGTTGGCGAGTCTACAACTGCTGCAGGCAAGGCATTCCATGCCCTTACTACTCTCTGAGTAAAGAATCTACCTCTGACACCTGTCCTATATCTATCACATCTATCATCTATCACGTCTATCTATCATATCTATTTGTGATGAAGAACTTACCTGTTCTATTTTACACCATCACTTAAAGAAAAGATGGTGAAAATTGTATATTCAGTCTGAGATAAGCAACAATTTAAACTTGTGCTAATTCATTCACTGAAGATATAGACTGCAGCTATAATTCTGAGGAAGAAATAGATGTGTAATTTGTGTAGCATCTTTCATGTCGTTTGAACATTGCAAGGTGCTTTACAACCAGTAAATATGCTTGAAGCCACTGTAGCATTGTAAAAAATGTGGAGCTGTCTGTATTGGCTCATCCTGCATTCAAATCCCACAGTGTTTTGCCTATATGAAACAATCAAGAGATGGGTCCTGGCAATTTCTTCTTTCTTAGCAACCGAGGACTTTTTTAAGAGTTGATTATTTCATGAGATAAGCATTTATTACCCTTCCGTAATGCCTCTGCATGGCTTCTAGAGTCATGGAGTCCTACAGCATGGAAAGAGGCCCTTTGCTCCATTTATAAATATAACATATATACCAGTTGGACCATTCTGATTATCAAACACCTATCCATTTCTAAACCCATTCAGACTATTTCAGAGCCAACCACCTTGTTAGGGATCTGGAGTTACATGTAGGCATGATCAAATAGGCCATTAGTGATTTGGGTGTGTATTTACAAAAGAAAATGCATGACAATTTCATGGTCACAATTACTAAGATTAACTTTCAATTCCAGTTTTCATTTATTATTCCATCTGCATGGGATTTGAACCCACATCTACAGAGGTTTTAACCTGAGCTCCTCTGGATCACTAATATAGTGACATTAACACTTTGCCACCATCTCCCCTTATTTCCTGCTGGCTGTCCTGACTAGGAAAATCAAGTATAGCAAATGTGTATGTGACCTATCAATGAAGAATCTGTCTCTTTCTCTACTCTGTCTTGTTACTTAGGAACACACTGATCATGCTCATGGACCAAAACAATGCTATTATATCCATAGACCCAACTATGCCAACTAACTCAGCAAGGTAAGATTGTCTGCACTTTTATATGAAGGTTTAGACCAAAGCAATGCTAGTGTAACATCTACACAGTAAAACCAATGGAGGACAACTAATACTGTGACAAGACAATGTTATAACTAGGCAACTTGGACAGCAGTTTCTCCAGCTCATCAACTTTGTTTTTAGATGAAGTCATTCAGAAACCTCTCTAGGGTATATATATATATACAAGGGATCACCAGTTTGGATTTGTGCATTGCATGTTCCTTTTGTTAGGATGTGACACCCCCTCTAATGGACAGATCTTAAATCCATTAAGATGTTGAAAAGTACATTGAATATGTTCAAGAAAATGTTATCAAAAGTGCTGTAATTACATCAGAATTTGTAAATATGTACTTTGAGCAATTCATAGATATACTGTGGTGGCCCACGAGTCCAGAACCCCAGGATATTAGCCGGGATATCAGAGGTTCACTATCCCACTGTGGAAGATGGTTAAATTCGAATTCCATAAAATTCTTGACTAAAAAGTAGCTGAATGGCAACCATGTAACCACTGTCAAATGTTATCAAAAACCGATCTGGTTTACTGATATCGCTCCCTTCCTCACTTGGTCTGACCTACATGCGATTCTTGACCTCCAACAATATGGTGATTCTTAGCTGCCTCTGTGCAATAAGTACTGGCCTAGCCACCAATGTCCACACATGAATATACACAAGTCTTTCAGTCACCTCAGTGCCATGGAACAACTATCTCTGAAACATGTTTACTTAATCTCTGTTTCCTTTATGTTTCCAGTTCTCCTTACAAAGTGGTCCCTCTCAGTGATAGACAGCTCACAGGTACTGACTCTTTACACATCCGTTGATGTACCTACAGAAATATTGAATGGATACTTGCTAGAAAATAGTGCCAAATGCAGCACATGGTTTATATACGCTGGGGTTTATGAGGTGCCATGGAACCCATGCAACCCCACCCCAGCAAAAGGTTAAGGGGAACTTGGCCATAGTACCAATAGCTGCTCCTCAATAAATTAATGGTGGGAGCAGTGTGAATGACTTTAAAAATGACCTCTGCCCCATCTCAGTGGAAAGTCCCACTGAGCTGCCAGCATTGTAGTCCCAGCAGTACCAGTCATAAATGGTGCGACGACAGATAACTGGGTTCCTTTGTGTGTGGGTCTGAGATGCAGGGCCAGGGGTCTTAGAAAGGAAGCCTGAGTGAGGGGTGGTGGGGCTGAGGCCAGCATTAAAGAGGGAGGGGTGAAATGACCTTTGACAGACTGCCTCTGGTTGGATTAAAGTGGCTTGTTAAGGAGCCAACCTGCACCAACCTTCCTCCTATCCCCACCATCCCCTACATTCCCCCACCTAGCTAACACCAACCCACACAGCTATAGCAGCCAATCTTCCTGTTGGAGTCACCCTAACCCCCAATGCTACTGGTAAAATATTGTTGTTGGGGGGGGGGGAGCATGTAGGATGAGGCCATTAAGTGCTCTCTTATGGGCTTCAACAGGCCCAAGTGTGAACAGTAAGTGTAAATAGGCCACGAAACACCCACTTAATATAATTTGTGACGGTTTGACATTGTGCAGGTAGGACATGGAAAGTCCACCTATTTCATTCTGTGTGCCCCCATCCACATGCTGAACTCTGCTGTTGGGTGAACATAATATCCAGCTTTGTGGTGCCAGAGATAAGTGTATTTCTCCTGCGGTGAAACATTGAATTGAAAATTTACATTTACAAAAATGAAACAATCTTACTGAAATTTCTAGAATTCTTAGAGCTCGAAGCTAGACTCTGACAGGTCAGGAGCCTGGCAAAAGAGTCTAGAACAACAGATCATAGCCCAAGAATATTATTTGGCATTGACATAAGGAGACATTTCTTTATTGAGAAGGTTACAAATATTCAGAATTCTCCTGCTCAAAGGTTTGTGGATGTCCAGTCATTGAGTATATTCAAGTCGTTGATGGATTGTGCCATATATACAAATGTTCACTCCTTCCACTACCAACACTCTGCTGCAGCAGTGTGTACCATCTACGAGATACATTGCAGAAATTCAGCAAGGCTCCTTTGATAGCACCTTCCAAACTTACAACTACTACCATCTAGAAGGACAAGGGCATCATGTTAATGGGAACACCCCCAGCTGCAAGTTTCCCTCTGAGCCACTCACCATCCTGACTTGGAAACATGACACCGTTTCTTCAGTGTCACTGTGTCAAAATCTTGGAGTTAGCTGCCCAACAGCATTTTGAGTCAAAAGGGAAGTTCACTACTACCTTCTCAAGGACGCCTAGGGATAGCCCATAAATGCTGGTCCAGCCAGTAATGCTCACATCCCCTGAATGAATAATATTTTTGAACACCAAGGGATAGTGGATAAACTGAGAAATGTTCAAAAAAAAGCCTCCAACATTCTAATGTCTGTCATCAATTACCTTTTCTGTACATCTAGAAGAAGAAGACTTGATGCAAAATGTTCTGACGCAAGTTGCTGACCAGTTTTCAAGGTAACCAGTCATTATTCTTTCCTTGAATTTTCAACAATTTGCTTTCCTCTTGTGCTGAAGGTGTTGCCTATTCTGGGATGCAGATCCAGTGGAACTGATAGCCCCATGATCGCATGAGCTGGGACAGTGAATGTTAGAAACCTAATCCAACATGAGGGACATCACAGTATCCAAACTTTTCAGACTTACACACTTTGGTCAGGGTCGAGGATAGCAGTTCAGAATCGAGGATTTTCCTCGAAGGTCAACTACTCATTGTATTTACCCTTCTCTTTACCCTTCTGGACCATTAAGCATTCTGCAGCTAAAAGACTGAAGGCGGCCAAGGCATTACCAAGAACAAGAAAGATGACAGTCTCCAATTCCCTTCATGAGAGTATGAAAACTCCTTTCCATTCAGTGTCTATATTTAATTAACACAAGATAGTAGAGGAACCTATAACCTACAGCTTTATTGTATGATGGTGTTTGAGCAATTGAGCAGGACAAGTCAAAATGCAAAGGTGACCAGATGCACTGAGTTTTCTGTAACTGTTGATAGTTTGCTTTTCTTAACAGAATTTTCAAAGTCAATGACCTGAAAACTGAAATCTCAAGCAGGTTGGCAGCATTGGAAAAGAGGGTTGAATGTAAGTTGGCATTTTGAACCTTTCATTTACAACTCAAAGCAGCCCACTGCAGATAGTATTGGTGTTAATAGTGATGGATGTCATGGCAATAGAATGGATAGATTTCCTCCTACATTCCAGTTTTTTTATTTCTGCATGAAGCTCTGATCTTTGGAGTGACTGTGTGACCTCATGGCTTAGAGGGAAGTTTGGTTTCTTCCCTAGGCCAATGAATCACACAGATATTAGCAGTTGCAATACTCATGGTCAACATGAATGGAGGTGCAGATTATCCATTTTCTGAACAATAAAGTTATCTGGAGTCAAAGAGCCTATTTCAAAATTGACATTAAATTTCAGACATGAACAGTGACACAAATTAGATCAAGAAGCCACTCAACAGTAAGCTACTATTTTTAACCAGGATTCAATTGAAGTAGCAATTTGGAATTAACTGTTGAATTTCTAGACTGTTGGTCTGATACTTCCAATTATTATGGTAGGGATTTTGCAGTCCTGAAGAATTTGAGATTAACAAGCCTCACAGACAACCTCCACAGGTTTTAAACTGCCTGTGGCACACATGTTATCTGTTGTTTGCAATGAGTGTGAGTATTTATCAATGGTGAATCACATGGAAGCTGCAGAATTATCAACATCAATCATGCCACCAGTCTCAAGATTTCAGGATTAATGAATCCTGTTTTGGTTGCCCTGAAGGTTCAGTTGTCTACTGCATTTTGCTGAACAGTGCAGCCTAGAAAGATCCCAGCCTTCATTATCCAGTCTGTGCAGAGTTAAATGCTCTAAGCAAGGGTAATAACTATGCAGCAGTTGTCTCTGTACTTCTTGACTCAGGTACCAACTCAGGCAGGACCCCAACACTATGGATACTCCTGGAACCTGCTTACACCTGAGTATTAAGATGGAACAGGATTGTGGTCATAATCAAACTGTCAATACTCTCTCTCTGAAGTCACATGAAGGATGTCGTCTTGGATAGGGTATGTGAAGGTGGCTAATATTTGTGGGTTGCTAATAGGGTGAAGAGAGAAGAGATGGGATGTACATTGAAATAACATTAACTGTTACTTCATAGAATTCCTACAGTGTGGGAACAGGCCCTTTGGCCCAACAAGTCCACAGCGACCCTCAGAACATTCCACTGAGACCTATCCCCCTGTAATCCATCTAATCTACACATCCCTGAACACGACAGGCAATTTAGTATGGCGAATCCACCGAACCTGCACATCTTTGGACCGTGGGAGGAAACCGGAGCACCTGGAGGAAAACCACACAGACACGGGGAGAATGTACAAACTACACACAGACAGTCGCCAGAGGGAGGAATTGAACCTGGGGTCCTGGCGCAGTGAGGCAGCAGTGCTAACCACTGAACCACCATGTGTTACCTTTCCTGAGAAATTAAGCAAGTTTAAAATGATGCTGTGGCCTTTTTTTTATTACATAGAGAAAACTCTCATTTCTTTGAATTTTGAGGTTTTTAAGATGACACTAGAACTTAATAGAGAAAACCTATTTACTGTACTGTCCAGAATCACGAGAAATACATTCAGATTAGAACAATATAATTCAGCGATGATGTATCATCTGCAAATTTGCTTTTGAATTTCTTGGACATCTTTCTCCGTAACGGTTTTGAGGTCTTGAGATCGGGCACTTGGTGGGACGGTGCCTTTATTAGTGCAAAATTGCCTTCATTTTCAAACCCTTGTGTACAAATGAGAAATGAGATTCAATAACAGGAAAAAAAAGAAAATGATTGGGATGTGATGCTGAGAAACAATACTTTTATGACATACTACTGGGCTACCCCAATAAATCTCACACACAGGGATATCATGCAAAAAGCCATAGATCCATCAGATTCTTATTTCCTCCTGATCCATTGGTCATATTGACTGTACTTGGAGGTTTTGGGCCAAACATCATCATGAGAAAATATTGACACATTCAAGTCAACCAATATTACAGTCCTTTTAGGCAATAGAGAAATTTAGCACCGAAACTCAACCCAGTGCTGTCAATAGACTCCAACAGAAATTGACATCTCAAGATAGAAAACAAAGACATAAAATTCAGATCTTGCCTTTAACTATGGTAACAATATGAGTTCAAAATCGATTTTTTGCTACACCATTTAATTTGTGTCTGTTATTTTCCATTTTGTTTCCAGTGGAAGGTTTAAAGGTGGTAGAAATAGAGAAATGTAAGAATGACCTGAAGATACTTAAGGATGAATTGTCATTGAGCAGCAGGTGAGAGACCTAAGTAGTCAATAAATATTGTTTTGCACCTAATGAGAGGAAAACATTATGATAAAATGAGCAGCGTCAGTGCCACCAGCTAATGTCAGGAATGGACTGGAAATTAAATTATTTTAGTGGAACCCTGTGGCATGATTTGCATCTCACATAGGCACCAGTAAGAGCAGTCAGGGACTGGGTTGAACAGTTCACTGGAAAAATGCTACTCTCTCTTTCAACAACGCAGCATTCTGTCACAACACCATTGCAGTGCCATTCTAGATTATCTGCTCAAGTCTTAAGTGAGATTTGACTACCTTTCTGATTTGGGTGCGAATATAAATACTGATCCACAGCCGATACCTGGATCAGAGACCACCTGAGTGTCCCTAATGTTTACATTTTTTCCTTTCTGCCAGATCAAACACATCTTGCAAACACACAATTGTGGAGGAACCTATAAAACTGACTCTGCAACGTGATGTTCCAAAATATCCCAAGGTAACTATTCAACTAAAGTATATCTAGTCAGGGTTATAGGATAAAAGAGTGAACACGTCGATAACTATAATTACCAATCTTGGCTGGTTGAAAGCAGACGGAATAGTAGGAAATATCGAGTGAAGTGAGAGAAAACCACACAGTGTTTCAGGAGAGGAAAGGAGACTGGTTGAAGTCAAGGCTGGGAAACAGGGGCTTATTTGATTTGTTTTCTGTGAATGTTAGCAGAGTACACATGAAGGCTGTGTAGAGATGCAAAATGTTAGGTTTTGTTTTTACCAGCCCGGTGTCTGACCAATTGAAACCTAACTGCAGGTTTAAACTATTCAGAAATCCCAATATCTAAGTCCAAAGAATATAGGCACAGGCTAGCATTAGTTGAAGATTCCAGATTTGACAATCTGCTGGAGTTTAACCGGTAAAATTATGTAAATGACGAGCTTGGAGCAGTTACAAACATCCTTCAATCGCTGAGGAACTGTCAAAACACAATTACCTGGAGTTGAGTGGAAAGGCTTCCAATGTCCAGAAATGTTCTTCTCTGCTCAGTGATCAGCATGGTTTGAGGTGGATCTTCCCAGTTCAGGTATTGCACAGCCAAGTACACAACAACTGATGTGGTTGTATGGTTCAGACAGGCCACAGAAATGCCAAGGATAAACCGAGACTTGATGGAGAATTCCTCTGTCCAAGATGCCTTTATTTTACTGTAGTAGGAGGCTCCTGTGATAAGGCTACAGGAATTGCACTATATAGTTGAGGAAGAGGTGCCATGCCAACAGCCAACATCTGTACTGTTGGAGACAATAAGGACTGCGGATGCTGGAAACCAGATTCTATAGGTGTGAGGCTGGAAAAGCACAGCAGGTCAGACAGAATCCAAAGAGTAGGTAAGTCAATGTTTCAGGCTGAAACCCTTCATCAGGACTGTTGGCAGGGCACCTCTTCCTTCTTGAGTTCTGATATACCAAATATCCTGGTTAATAACTTTAATAATGGGTTCTAACATTTCTCAATGGCAGACATTAGTCTAACTGATGTATAGTTTCCTGCTGTCTGTCTCCCTCTTGAACAGAGGTGTATATTTGACATTTTCCAATTGGCTGAGATCTAAACATTTCGGACGTAGAGTGCAGCCCATCATTTCCAGGGGACTCGTCAGCCTTAAGTTGCATTAATGTTCCCATTAGTTTTTCTCTTGTGAGCATGATGGTTTATGTTCCTCCTTCCATAATCATAGAGTCATAGATTGATACAGCACAGAAATAGACCCTTCGGTCCAACTTGTCCACGACACCATTAATCCCAAACTAAACCAGTCCCACCTGCCTGTTCTTGGCCCATATCCCTCCAAACATTTCTTATTCATGTACTTATTCAAATATCTTTCAAACGTTGTAACTGTACCCTCATCCAACACTTCAGCTGGAAGTTCATTCTACACATGAACTATTTTAAAAAAATTGCCCCGCATGTCTTTTTTAAATCTTTCTCCCCTCACCTTAAAAATATGCCCCTGGTTCCCCCACTCTAGGGAAAATACACCTGTCATTCACCTTATCTACATGCCTCATGATTTTGTAAACCTCTATAAGGTCACCTCACAAACTCCTACCCTCCAGTGAAAAAAGTCCCAGCCTATCCAACCTCTCCTCATAACTCAAACCCTCCATTCCCGGCAGCATCCTGGTAAATCTCTTCTGAACCCTCTCCAGTTTAATAACAGCCTTTCTATAACAGGGTGACTAGAACTGGACACAGTTCTCCAGAAGAGGCCTCACCAATGTCCTGTACAATCTCAATATGATGTCCCAACTCTATACTCAGTGGGCTCAGCAATGAAGGCAAGCATGCCAAATGCCTTCTTTATCACCTGTCTACATGTGACACAAACTTCAAAGAATTGTGAACCTGAACAGACGAAAGAGTCTGTTTCTGTGCTGTATGACTGTGGAGGGAGGAAAATAGACCATCATGATTACAAGAGAAAAAGTAATGGGAACATTAACAGGACTTAAGGCTGATGAGTCCCGCTGTTTCACAACAGTACAACACTTCCTCTTTGCCTTTTGATTTTCTACTATTCGTGACATGTTTTCTGTGTCCTCTGCTGTGAAGATAGATACAAAGATACTTGTTTGAAGAATCTGCCATTTCCTCATTTTCCATGAGTAATTTCCCAGTCTCAACTTTAGCGAAAATGCTCACTTTAGCTACTCTCTTCCTTTTATAAACTTAGTGTTTTTATATGTATTGTTAGTTTTCTCTCCCTTGTCCCTCTTCATTATTGTTTTTTGTCATGCTTTGCTGGTTTCTAAAACTTTTCTTTATCTTCTGACCTATCACTAATTTTTGCAGCATTTTACACATTTTCTTTCAATTTAGTATCATCCAATCCTTGCTTATTTAGAAACAAATGGCACATTCTTCTGGCATAGTCTTTATTCCTCAATGGAACAGATCGTCAGAGGCAGAGGAGTGACCGTATAAAGGTTTATAAAATCATGAGGGGCATGGATAGGGTGAATAGCAAGTTCTTTTGCCCAGGGTAGGAGAGTTAAAGGTGAGAGGGGAAAAATTTAAAAGGGACCTAAGGAGCAACTTTTTTCCATACAGGGAGTGGTGTGTGTGTGGAATGAGCTGCCAGAGGAGGTGGTGGAGGCCGGTACAATTACAACATTCAAAAGGCATCTGGATGGGTGTATGAATAAGAAGGGTTTAGAGGCATATGGACCAAATGCGGGCAAATGGGACTAGTTTAATTTAGGATATCTGGTCGGCATGGATGAGTTGGACCAAAGGGTCTGTTTCCATGCTCACTACAGCTCTATGACTCTACAACTTATGAACTATCTCCTTAAAAAGCCATTGCTTCTCTATCATTTTACCTTGCACCTCATCTTTCGTCTAATTTTGAATACAGGCTGTTAAAATGTATTATTGAGCAAAATAAATTCTATTTGTCGTGCACATGGTGCACCGAACTCAATTAAAAAGTGAGAACTGCTGCAGTGCAGATTTTATATGGCGTTGGTACTGAGTGGGTGTTTGTTTACAGATCTGATGAATTCTTACTGAGATAGTTGTTGTGTTAGAGCCATGCTAAACATCAAACACTATTATTGGATCCCTTTGAATATAAAAGCAGCTTTTGATTAAAATCTGTTTCCATGTTCACTGCATTGTCCAGTCTGACTGATGTAGTTGCCAGCTCCTGGAATATATATTAGAAGTTAATACTCTGTCCTGCCCACTAGCCTGTGTTAGCTCAGAGTTTTAAAACAGAGAAAGGTCTAATGAAAACAGTCGCTAGATCACAGACCCATCTGTATACCTTCCCACCAAATGTCCCATTACGCTTTCTCCAGAAGATTTTTTCCCTTTCTGAAACTTATTAACATCCTCTTTGTCGCCTTCGGTAAATTATTGCACATGTCTGTGGATGTTTCGTTGTGTGAAATGCTATGTATTTTCCAGCTATCTCTCCAGAGTGTTCCCAAATGTTTTCCTACTGTGACCCCATTTTGAGGCTTGATTCGTGTCATAAGCCCTTGATGAGAATTGAGAATGGGTTTGAGAGAGCAGGAGGAAGGGGGAATAGAGCCCTGTTCAAGCAGGGGCACTGCTGGGGGTAACTGTGTCAGATTTCTAGGGTGGCATTCGCAACATTGAAATTTCAGTTCATGACCCGATTTGGGGTGCCAGTCCCCAGTTTGGGAAGCCCTGCTCTAGATTCTCCTTTCTATTTGGATCCCTTGATAAATTAATTCTTTGCCATTATGCTTCACATCAAATTTTCAAGATTCTGACGGGTGATAGAACTATCGAAAGGTTATATCACAGAAATGCCATTCAGCCCATCATGTCAATACCAGCTGTTTAAACTAGCCGTGAGTCCATTCCAATCCTGTACACCAGCACCTGCTCCATGGCATCACTGATTATGGTTTTTGAGTGCAAATCCAGGTTTAATTTCAAATGAGTTGAGTGTTTCTGCCTCAACCACCAAATTGAGCAGTGAATTTCAGACACCCTCAGCCAAACAGTGAGTGAAAATGTTTTCCCTCATGTCTGGCCTAGGTAAAGGTAAAGTCACCATCATTCTTAGGGACCATAGGACTGCTCTCTTATTTGAGAAAGAGAGAGAGAGAGAGAGACGGCTGGTGGTGAGTTGAACTTGAAAGTCACCAGGTGACAGGAGAGGTGAGGAAGGAGAATCCTTCATGGTAACCTCAGCCAGAGTTGAACCCATGCAGCTGGCGCCACTGCATCTAGCCAGCCAACTGAGCTACCAAACTCCCTAGAAGAACCAAGTGTTCCCTACCCAATCAATCCAAGCCTCTCATTATTTTATACACATCAGGCATTGGTATTCAAATCGCCTGTTTTCTGAGACAAGCAGAGACAAAAGTGAACACTGAATCTAAAACAATGCTTGATGTTGCTGGAAACACTCAGCAGGTAGGCAGTAACTGTAGAGAAGGAAACAGTTGGAAACTTTTAATGGTGGCAGGTTGGGGTTGGACTCCAAAGTCCAGCTGCAATTTCTGACAAATCCAATGGTCTATGGTGCAAGGCATGAATCAAGTCAGCCAGAAACCTGGACTCAGCAGGGCCATTTGAAATTACTGAGTTCAATCAGACAACCTTCGTCCACCAACTGGATTGTTTTAATTGACAGGCCATCTGATCTAAGTTTAAAAACCTATTTCTGTAGTTTCAACAGGTTCCTTGTTAACATTTCTCAAGGTCTATTATTACAGCTGAGGCCTTTATGAATATTTAATTTGATTTATTATTGTCACATGTACCTAGGTACAGTGAAAAGTTTTGTTATGTGTGCAGTACAGGCAAATCATACCATACAAAGTGCATCAGGGTAATAGAACACAGTGAGGAATACAATGTTACAGCTGCAGAGAAGGTGCACAGAGAGCGAGATCAATGTTAATTTTGAAATTTGAGAGGTCCATTCATCAGTCTGATAACAGTGGGGAAGAAGCTGTTCTTGAATCTGTTGGTACATGTGTTTTGTATCTTCTGCGCAATGGAAAAGGTTGGAAGAGATTATTACTGGGATGGGAAGGGTTTTTGATTACGTTGGCTGCCTTCCTAAGAATGGATGGAGTCAATGGACGTAAGGTTGGCTTGCATGATGGACTGGGCTGTGTTCACAACTCTCTGTAGTGGCTGTGTTTAAAAAGTTTAAGAAAAGCACTGCTCAGTGGTAGGCACTGAGTTCACATTAGCTGTTCCGAGGAAGGGTCACTTGACCCGAAATGTTAACTCTGATTTATCTCCACAGGTGCTGCCAGACCTGCTGAGGTTATCCAGCAATTTCTGTTTTTGTTTCTGATTTACAGCATCCACAGATCTTTCATTTTTTAAAGATTAGTCGTTTTTGATGTGCTTATTGAATAGACCTTTGTTTTTAATATATTTTGAATGTTTAAGAGGATTTAAAATCTTAAATGTATTTTACAAATGGAATTTTTTTTTCAAGATAAGTGGGCATGAGTGAGAACTTGTTCAGATTGTTCGGTTATATTTCCAATCTCCAAATGGATCCTGGTGACTGCCAATAGTGGATAGTGACTGTGGAGGTGGCACAGTAAACATGAAATGGGGTGACAAGCCAATAGTGCCCTTTGGTATGGATTACAATAGTTTATTCATGCAAACTCAAGGAGAGGCAGTCTGAAACATTATAAGACAAAATTCTGGCAAATCCCATAGGTTCTCTTCCCTTACACCCCTTAATTCACATACTCAATTTTTAATCTGATCAATTTACCGTATTTCCCACAGCACATACATCCAGTCTCATTCATATCCACCCAAAGCTTCCCCTTGTTCTACTGATTGTGCAATCTAGCTGCATCCTTTTGTTTCCGTCACTCACTCCCTGGCCTGGTTCTTTGTCATCCTGTCTGGAGTAAATCTGCTAATCTTCTCTTCTGTTCTTTTCTGACAAAAGACACTTCTAACCGAAACTATGTGCCCCTTGTTTAATCATTTCCCAGTCCTGATTTGATTAGGTGAGTGGGTGATGGTTGAGAGGATGTGAGGGCTACAAGGCCTTATAACATCTGAAACTATCAGGAAAAAGTCTCAGAGATTCAGGCTGAGCCTTCTAAGCAGCCCACCTTAGCATTTCCCAGCACCCATTGGCAGTTTTTGGGGCTGGTGAACCCAACTTTGTTGCACCCCCACATCCCCAGATGAAAACTGAGGTGCAAAAAGACCTTTTAAATTGACATAAACCTGCCAAGTCAGGAAATTTCTCAGCTCCACTCACACATCTTGGTCATGAATGCCCAGCCCATTGTTTCACATTTTGTCAGCAAACTGTAACTTTCTCAGATTGATCTGTAGTTTACGTTTCTAGTACATGCTGCATCCGTAATTCAAAGCCATTCATTTTGAATTATTTAATAATTCTTTTTCCTTTGCTTTAATTTGCACTTCGCTATGCTACTTAACTTCTCTGGATGAATTTCCTGAATCACGTGGGGAGCTAAAGTCTGGAATCTGAAATGTAACATTAACTTTTTGTTGCTTGTTTTTCTCATGAAGTATAGACAATAATGACTGAGAGTTACAGTGAAGTTGTATCAACAACAAACAGCACACGAGAGACCCCTAGGCCAAAGCTTCTTTCCCATCTTTACTTTGAGTATAACATAAACATAGCAGTAGAGGCCATTCAGCCCCTCAAGGCTGCTCCTGGATTTAATAAGGTTATGCTTTCTCTGATTTTGGCATCAAATTCACACTTCTACCTACCTTCAGTGACCTGAGACCTTGATTAACAAGGGTGTGAATCTTTCAGCTGCTGCTGGAAGCATAGTGAGTTAGTCAGGGTGGGAGATGGGTGCAGGAGAGGTTCTGATCCCTGACTATGGACAAGCAGCAAATCTAACTCCAACCCGAGGAGGACTGTTTTGTAGGCAGGTTGGGGGGTGGACGGGAAGATGGTTGGGAGAGGAAGGGAAGTTGAGGGTCCGATCCCAGATATTGGATTAGGGGTTGATAAGAAAGCAAGTTTCTCTGCCTGGTCCATAAGAAGTGCTGTAAAGATGCTCATCCTAATGCAACATTGTATTCCTGAGAAAAGTATGGGTGAGATAAAAGCACAAGGGAGGGATTGATCTCGGTAAAATGACGTTGATAGTTGTGTGATCTTTTATTTTCTAAACCTTGCAAGTCTCTCAAATCTCTGAAAGTACACATCTGTTTGTCCCCAGTCAGCATCTGAACTTGACAGAAAACACTCAATGAGTGCACAATAGCATCGCCTTTTGATTTCATTTGAATTAACCCTTTTGTGGTGATCTATTGAAGAACATTTAGTGTCAAGTGGTAGAATGCTCCTCAATAGTTTAACACTGGGATGTTCAGAGGATTTCAACCAGGAATTCCAGTGTTTTTCTTCCTTAATGAAACTTTCCACATCTCTCTTTTCCTTCGTGCTTGAGTCTGTTTTCTTTTAATACCCTGCAATCGTGATGAAATGAACACACTCCTGCATAAGCCTGGACATTGATCTTCAATAGCAATTTGACTTTGGGGGGCATCACACTTATATCTATACACATTCAGCAGGAATTTATTGTTTAATTCTTTTTCGTGGGATGTAGGTTCTTCTTAAGGTGACTGGGAAAAATTCCCCCTCACCTCAGTCTTAAATAGGAGGCGTGATTTTAAATAACAATTTATAAGGATGGTGTGAATAAGGAATTAAACGCAAGTCTCCCCTGATCTACATGGTTCAGTGCCACAATAGGAAGCAGATCTACCACTGAATCATTGGGAAGCCTTAGTAACTGCATATTTTTATACGCTGGGAGGAAACCAGGGCACCCGGAGGAAACCCACACAGATACGGGGAAAATGTGCAAACTCCACACAGAGGAGCCTGAGGCCAGATTCGAACACGGGTCCCTGGCATGGTGAGGTGGCTGTGCTAACCACCACTTTTGTTTTGGTTTCTAATTTTCCAGCATTGGCAGTTCTTTGGGTTTTTTTTTGTCTTGATTTGATCATGTTACTCTAGCTGAGGGCTAACCTAATTTAGAAAGATTTTGTGTAAACCTCCTTCCTTTTATACACCATTCCTTTATTAATGAAACCATGATAAATCTGACAGGTGTTTTTAGCAGCTTTTCAGCTTGTCCTGTTGCCACCTTTGAAGATTTGTGTGCACGTTGTCTTGGGTTTCTTAGTTCCTCTGAGACTTTTAAAACTATAGCTATTTTTAATCAACCTGTTAAGACATGTTTGACATGGCTCCAGAACAAGTGGGATTTGAGCCCAGGACACTATAACTGCATCACAAGAAACCTCAACCCCCTTCTTTAAAATCATACAACTTAGTCAATATTGCCCCTTCTCATTCTTCCAACAAAACCTCCTCCTGACTCTGCACTAAATCAGGTGTTAGCAGTGGTTCAGTGGGGCGTGTTCTTGCCCTTAATTGCGAGGAAGTGGGTTCAAGGCCTGCTCTCGCACTTGAGTGCGTGAAATGCAGGGCTAATATTTCAGTGCAATATTGAGGAACCACTGCCTTTTTACTGAGGCAGTCATTCACGTGAAGACTGTTGAACTTTTAACTTTGTCCTTTTACTTTTCCAGTTTATAAAAAGAAGGATTTTAATGTTAACTGTTATCTTATTGCTTTATTTTCTACTTAGTCAATGCAGGTCTGTAATGCTTATCTTTTTAACTTTGTTTTCTTATAAGACTTTTAGATGAGATTTTTGTACCTAGGTACCTTTGTAACTAAGATGGCGCTGTCTGTGACAATGTTAGATGCTTTTCACTGTAGTTGAGTACATGTGACAATAAAACCTAAAAATTCTAAAAATGAAGGACCCCTCCTCTCGCTGTTCGGGTGGATGTAAAAGATCCTATGCACTATTTTGAGGAACAGCGGAAGGGTTATTGCTGGTGTCCTGATCAATGTTTATCCCTCAATCAACATTACAAAAAAAAAGCTTATTTGTCAAATTGTTAACAACAAAAACATTTTGGCGGAAGACAGATGTTAATCTGTGTTGCCAACCCAACCAATGCAGAATTTAATTTGCCACGTATCTGTTCATTTCACCAGTCCATCTGTGTTTTCCTAAAGTCTTTGATGATCCCTTCTATGGTTTACTCATTTCCAAATTTTGTATCATATGTAAGCTTTGAAATGGCACCTGTTTACCCAACTCCAAAAGTCATGCATAAGTATCCAAGGGAGTAGAGTCTCAACTTTGACCCCGGGAAACACCACAGCACATGTTGCCTTCTGTCCCTTGCTAACTTTGTATCCACACTGCCTCTGTCCTTGAATTTCCATGGACTCGGCTACAGGTCAAGTGCTGGAAAATGGGACTGAAACAGATGGATGTTTGAGGACGAGCATGGTCACATTGGGCTGAAGGGCCTCATTTCATGCTGGTACAAACTCCAAGGCTCTAATTTTGCTACTAATCTGCCAAGTGGTATCTTTTAAAATGTCATATCAGTGTCACATGTGCAGCAGTAATTACTGTATCCTCATCAAACATGCCTGGTACTTACATTGTTGTGAGTCTTCAGCATAGTTTAACGGAATTTAAGTCTCAAAGTGTAGTCACTGCTGCTAGGTAATGACAATGTGTGCACAAACAGCCATGTAATTAATTACCAGACAATTAGTTTTTGGTATTGGCGGAGGAACAAATGTTGGCCAGGACACTGAAAGTATTTCCCTACTTTTCATCTTAAAAAAAAAGCCTTAGGATCTTGTGTGCCTTCAGAGAGAGCAAACAGGACCTTGCTTTATTATCTGATTTAAAAAAAACAGAGTCCAATACTGTTGACCCTCATGAGTACTGCGCTGAAAATCAGCCTACGTTATGTGCTCAAGTCTGTGGGATGTGTGAATAAAAGCTACCATGTACTATCATTTGTAAACTGCTTTTATGGCAATGTTGGGGAATGGGCTTACATAACCTGGCTTTCCAGTCAGATTAATATAAATCTCCTGGATTTTATTAGTCAGTGTCCCTTTCTCACTCAGAGCCAGAGACTCTCGCTGGTTTAAATCTGGCCACTTGTAAAGATTTACAAAGCTGACACTGTGTTGATGTAATAGGCTGGAGGAAACCTGAGTCACTTTAGAATTCCCTGGCATCATGTATTGATGATATGGACATTTTCAAACCAACCTGTTCAGGGATCTTGTAAGACATATCTGGAGCAGGTGGAGCTCGAACCCCAGTCTCCTGGCTCAGGGGCAGGGACACTACTGCTGCACCACAAGAGTTTTTCCGTTGATGGTATGGAGGCGAGATTTCAAATCATTCAAACCTTACAGTATTAATATCGACAAACCATCCCAATGAATTTGCATTTCTGCAGTGGTCAAAATATCATGAGCTCACTGGCAAAGCAGCTACTACTCCCATGATATCCCACAGTCCATATTCAATGTATTGGCATCGGTTGAGAAGGATACCAGCAATGTAACTCCAGCATCAGTTTCAGAGAGCTGCCCCTGTCTTTCTCTTGCAGCACCTTCCCTGCGAAGGGATTTTCCCCTCCCCTAGAGGCAGGTGGCATCAGAGATATACCTACCTCCTTCCTGCTTCCTCAGCAGTTAAGTTCTGGGTGGGAATATCCATCAGTTACTTTCCTGAACTGCCACCTCCCTGCCCCTGGACTGAGAGACCCGGGTTCAATCCCAGGTGCAACAGAGGTGATAACGGAAAAATAGGTTAAACTCCTTAAGTGGTCACTTCATGAGGCTTAAGGACCTCAACCCAACCATGTGCCTGATAACATAGAGACAAAGGGATATACAGCATGGAAACAGACCCTTTGGTCCAACTCGTCCATGCCAACCAGATATCCTAAATTAATCTACTTCCATTTGCCAGCATTTGGCCCATATCTCTCTAAATCCTTCGTATTCACACACCATCCAGGTGCCTTTTAAATGCTGTAATTGTACCAGCCTCTACCACTTCTGGCCGTACATTCCATACACGCACAACCCTCTGCATGAAAAAATTGCCCCTTAGGTCCCTTTTAAATCTTTCCCCTCTCACCTTAAACCTATGCCCTCTAAGTTTTGCACTCCCCCATCCCAGGGAAAAGACCTTGTCTATTTACCTTATCCATGCCCTTCATGATTTTATAAACCTCTTTAAGGTCACACCTCAGCCTCCAACGCTCCACAAAAAATAGCCCCAGCCTATTCAGCCTCTTCCTGTAGCTCAAACACTCCAATCTCAGCAACCTTCTTGTAAATATTTTCTGAACCCGTTCGAGTTTAACAATGTCTTTCCTACAGCAAGGAGACCAGAACTGAACGCAGTATTCCAAAAGTAACCAATGACCTGTGCAGCCGCAACATGACATCCCAACTCCTATATGTAGTACACTGACCAATAAAGGCAAGTGTACCAAATGCCTTCTTCACCACCACCTGAGACACCACTTTGAAGGAACTACGAGCCTGAACTCCAAGGTCTCTTTGTTTGGCTATACTCCCCAGGACCATACCATTAAGTGTATAAGTCCTGCCCTGATTTGCCTTTCCAAAATGCAACACCTCACATTTATTTAAATTAACTTCCATATGCCACTCCTTGGCTCATCTGATCAGTGTCCAGTTGTACTCTGAGATAACCTTCTTCACTATCCACTTACCTTTCTGGGAACTAAGAACAGTAGCTGCTTTCCCGACAGGGAATCCAGGGCACCCTGCCAGCTGGCCTTAGGACAGGGAACGTTATTGCTCCAATCTGTGGGCTCCTGGGGACATGGGCAGGATCAAACAGTGGGAGCTAAAATCTTACCTGGCCCTTGCCTTTGACTCTTCTGGCTCATTGCAGGTAATAGAGGGAGAGAGCAACAGAGGGAGAGAGAGACAGAGGGCGCCTCCAGCTGGAAGTATCCTCTCAGCAGCTTCAAAAAATGAAAAATAAAATGTCACCTCAACTAATGGGCCAGTGCTATAGAAGGTAACCCTCTACAAAGAGCAGCCAGATGTAGGCAGGTCAACGGAGGCCGTGTGATAGTGCGGTCAGACTCTGATAATTGGCCTTTATCTTTATTTATTTATATTATGCCTATTTATTATTTGTCTTGAATGTTGTTCGTTGGCTGCTGGCACGATCTGGCCTCTGGATATGGGGCAAAATTCCGCACCCAGCCACCTCCCTCCCTGTTATGAGACTGGGATGAAGATGCTCCCTTCACTGTGGAAGCTGAAAGACAATGCTGATCCGCCATCTTGTGACAGCTGGACTGCACATCAAGCCACACAGAAAAAAAGCTTTTTACCTGACCATTTCAACTCCCCCTCCTATTCCTCAGACGCCATGTCCATCCTGGGCCTCCTGCAGTGCCACAACGATGCCACCCGAAGGTTTCAGGAACAGCACCTCATACTTCGCTTGGAACCCTGCAGCCCAATGGTATCAATGTGGACTTCACAAGCTTCAAAATCTCCCCTCCCCCGACCGCATCCCAAAACCAGCCCAGCTCGTCCCCGCCTCCCTAACCTGTCCTTCCTCCCACCTATCCCCTCCTCCTACCTACTAGCCTCATCCTGCCCTCTTGACTTGTCTGTCCTCCCTGGACTGACCTATCCCCACCCTAACTCCCCACCTACATTCACCCTTATTGGCTCCATCCCTGGCCCTTTGACCTGTCTGTCTCCTCTCCACCCATCTTCTCCTCTATCCATCTTCCATCCGCCTCCCTCTCTCTCCCTGTTTATTTCAGAACCCCCTTCCCCTCCCCCATTTCTGAAGAAGGGTCTAGGCCCGAAACGTTAGCTTTCCTGCTCCTCCTGCTTGGCCTGCTGTGTTCATCCAGCTCTACACCTTGTTATCTCTTTTACCTGAAGTGGTAGTTTTTACGAATTAGCTATAACCTAATCAAATTTAACATCCTCCACCCCACAACACCATATTCCAAGCTCATCCAAAACTGTACAAAACTAACTTGCTCTAAATCCCTTTCATTCATTAACTCTGCTTTTTATTCTACATTGACTTCTGTTTATGTGTCAATTCTAAAACATTCATCCTCCCTTTCAAATCCCTCCGAGACTTTGTCTATCTCTATCTCTAAAACCTCTTTTTGCACTATAACCCCTTCCCCTGAGTACACAACTTACTTTTATAGAGTCGCTATAACTTAATGTCCTCTGGTGTTTCACAGGAGTTCGAGTAATATTTGGCACCGAGCTATATACTGAGATATTAGGCTAAGCAGAAGAATTTTAGGGATCGTGTTAGAGGAGGAGAGAGAGAGAGAGCGAGACAGAGGCATGACAACTTCTTGACTAGGGATTTCCAGAGCTGGGACACTAGCCAGCTGAGGAACTGAAAGCGAGAAGGGAGTGATATAATGTGCACAAGGCTAGAATCTAGTTTGTTTTCCTTGGTGGAGATAGAACAAATGAACAGCGGAAACCATTCTATTTCCCAGTTGTGTATTCCCTTCACCATGACGAGCCAATATGTTACCCACAGGGCTTGCTGCATATCTTGTGACAGGAATTGATTACTGACCGTATTTTGTTTTTATTGCTTTTCCAAATGAGAAATATGTTCACTGTTTTGACAGTACACACTCTCTCAGGAGACTATCGAAGCACTGAAGAAGCCAACGTTTGATGTCTGGCACTGGGAATACAATGAGGTACTGTGAACTGCTGGCCACCAATGTAGTGGGTACAGATCAATGAGTTAAAATGGAAAAGCTCAGTAATAGTCACTTTGTAGCAGAGAGTCTATTATCGCTAAGAAAGGAGAGATGGAATGGGCTAACAGCCTCCTTTTGATATTTATGCTTAACTCATGAAACAGTAATGTGATGGCTTCTCTTGTGTCTAACTGGTTACTTTTATATTTGAGTGACTCAGCAATAGTGGAATGGTCACACGTCATGAGGTACTCCTGGATGATGACAGCATCATTTGGACCATCTTAATGTATCCATTCAGAACAACCCTAAAATCCCCATAAGACCAAATGATATTGGACCAACATTAGGCCATTCGAAATATCAAGTCTGCATTATTTGATTGTGGCTGATATGCTTCTCGAACCCATTCTCCTGCCTTACCCCACAATAACCCTTGATCCCCTTACCAATCAAGAATCCATTTATCTGTCTTAAATACACTCAATGACTTGGTCTCCACAGCCTTTTGCAGCAACGAGTTCCGCAGAATCACCATCCTCTGGCTGAAGAAACTCCTCCTCATATTCACCAAATTGCATTGTTTCATGAATAATTCCAGAGTTTGCAACTTCACCACACTGCCTGGAGTCCACGCCCAGCGCATGCTCACTGTGGGAAGAAACTCTTGACTTTTACTCAATGCTCACACTGTTCCTTAAAATAACCCTTTTGATTGTATTTAGAACCTCAAGCTGAAAAGCTTAAGTCTCTCCAATTTCTCCTTCACATGTAAATCTTGCATGAGCAATCACTTCAATGCTGCCTGTATGATTCGGTTAAGGTAAAAGGAGTGTCCTGGGTTGAGAGATCAGTGCTGGTTGGTTCAGGTCACCACCTATGGTAGGACATTTTCCTGCAAGTGTCATCACTTGACCTCCTGCCTACAATTCCACAACTCTGCCTTTGGTCATCCAGTGTGTGCAAAACTACATTGCAACACCCCTCACCCAATTTAGCAACAATTACCTTTCCAGTACCCGATTGTCCCCATGATCCTTCTTCAAGGTTGCTCACAGCAGGATCCCAGAAATTACTCTTTATATCCCAAAGGATTGGCAAACTGAAAACAATGGAATAAAAGCCAGGAACTGCAGGACACAAAGTGCTGGAGAAATTCAGCAGGTCTTGCAGTATCTCCGGAGGGAGAAGCAGGGTGAATATTTCCAATCCAACATGACCCTCTTTCAGAACCCAATGATATGATAGAAGCTATTTTCTACACAACCTCAACACCCAATCAGTCAGTGGAAGCATAACTGATCAGTAGGTTCTGGTCACCCTGTTATAGGAAGGATATTATTAAGCTAGAGAAGGTTCACAAGAGATTTACCAAGATGTTGCCGGGTATGGTGTGTTTGCATTATAAAGACAGGCTGGATAGGCTGGGATAGCACAGTCTGGAGCTGGAGGAACACAGCAGGCAAGGCAGCATCAGAGGAGCAGGAAAGCTGACGTTTCGGGTTGGGACCCTTCCTCAGAAATGGGGACGGGGTGGGGAGCTCTGAAATAAATAGAGGAGGAGTGGGGCTAGGCAAGGTAGCTGGGATGGTGATAGGTGAGTGCAGGGTTCGCCTGCACATCCGTCAACATGGTCTACTGCATCTGCTACTCCCAATGCGGCCTCCTCTACATCGGTGAGACCAAGCGGTGGCTCGGAGAATATTTTATAGAGCATCTGTATTCTGTTTGCGACAAATGACAACACCTTCCAGCCGTGAAACATTTTAACTCCCCCTCCCACTCCCTGGGTAACATGTCCATCCTGGGACTCCTGCAGTGTCACAATGACACCACACATAAACTGGAGGAGCAGCACCTCATATTCCACCTCAGGAGCCTATAGCCCAATGGCCTAAACATGGAATTCAACGGTCATAAAGTCTCCCCACCCCCGGCCTCATCCAATGACCAACCCTCCCTCTCATCCCCACCTCTTTGACCTGACACAACCTGTCCATCTTCTCTCCCACCTATCCAGTCCTCCCACCTCACTGACCAATCCCCACCACTCCCTACCTGCACTCGTCTATCACCATCCCACCTACCTTCCCCATGCCCAACCCTCCTCTCTCTATTTATTTTTGAGCTCCCCTCCCCCTCCCCATTTCTGAAGAAGGGTCCCGACCCGAAACGTCAGTTTTCCTGCTCCTCTGATGCTGCCTGGCCTGCTGTGTTCCTCCAGCTCTACTCTGTTATCTCTGACTCCAGCATCTGCAGTTCTTGCTGTCTCTGGATCATGAATCATGAGTGGTATAGATAGTGCTAGTAGCAGGTTTCCCGTCCCTAGGGTGGGCGAATTCCAAGACTAGAGGGCATATTTTCAAAGTGAGAGCAGACAGATTTAAATAAAACATGGGGTTAATTTTACACGTGGAATGAACTTCCCGGGGAAGTGGTGGATGTAGGCACAGTTGCAATGTTTAAAAGACATTTAGGTAAGTACTATAAGGATAGGAAAGGTTTGGAGGTTTATGGACCAGGAGCAGGCAGGTGGGACCAGTTTAGTTTGGGGTTATGGTCGGCGTGGACAAGTTAGACTGAAGGGTCTGTTTTCATGTTCTATGTTCTTTTGGAGGTTCAGTGCAAGCATGTTTGTGTGAGATGCCTTTGTCAGGAGTTTTGACTTTAAGTTGGTGAAGATCTCTGCTGAAGAATCAGACTCTTAATGCAGATTTATTTAGCACACAACATATTCGAGAATGGAGTAACTGATATCTCCTCACTGGCAGATGCTCAGCTGTCTGGAATACATGTACCATGATCTGGGACTGGTGCAAGAGTTTAACATGAACCCCATCACACTGAAACGCTGGCTGGTAAGTTTGCTGCTCTTTAGGTAAATATCACAGCTCAAAATGGAGTGTATGCCAGAGACTTTTCAAAGAGCAGAAGTTTCCCCATCCCCAATAGCTAACAGTTGCATAGACAATGCAGACATTGCCCTACATCATTGAAAAGATGTAAACAGAGATTATAGTTAGATGAACCTCCGTGAGTTAACCATCCAACAGCTTAAACAGGTAATTTTATTTTTCCCCAGATGCTGCCTGGCTTGCTGTGTTCTTCCAGCCTCCTGTCTGTCTTAATATCGTTATAGTACCCATCTGCACTGACAGGATCAAAAGGTTGGACAAAGATCCATGCCAGTCTACATGGCTCAAACTCTATCCATTATCTACCATCCTGGAATAAGCTGATAGGAGGTTCACAGATATTCATAATGTGCCCAGCAGGAAACTGGGCAATGCATTGGCCTTTTAGTTTTGTAACCAACCCATGACTAATGCAAGGTGTTCTGTTAGTTATAAGGGGAACTTCATGAAATGAGAAGAAATCGTAATGATGTGTTTGAGTTGCTGGAACGAATTGACATCTGTATCGATTCAACTGAGAAGGAGATTTATAACACACTTTGAGGAGATTACTGTGTAACTGAATGCTAAGCAGTACTACGAAGATTGCCAAGGGATGGAACAGTTTGCTTAATGTAGTTTAGAAACGTTGGACGAAATCTGCCCTCAGTGTGAGTATTCTTCTTTCTGATGATCCGAAAAATAAAATTATCCGTTTAGGCTGTTGGATGGTTAACTCACAGAGGTTCATCTTTAGATTGCAAAATCTCAGAACCAGCATTGTTGGTTTTTGTCTTGCAGAGTGCCTATTTGATTTTGAGCCTACATGTGAATTGGCTCTAATATGCATTGTCTAAAAAGGCTCCATACATGAGCACATCACTGATTAGCATTAACTCTGCTATAACCGTGTGAGAATGATGAACAACAATCCTATGGGGCTGTTCTGATGCAGTGGTAATGTCTCTACCTCTGGACCAGAAGGCCCAGATTCAACACCCACCTGTTCCAGAGGTGTATCGTAATATCGCTGAATAAGTTCATTTAAAAAAAAACTTCTACAAAGATTATATTTTGTCTTCCTCTGTAGCCTATTTTAAATAGGACTTTTTTTTTTAAAATGATACAACTCAGTAAGAGGCCATTAAGTCTATGATCTTCTTTGAAAGAAGTCTCCAATTAATCTCCTCTCTCTTCACCATAGCCCCTGCAAATTTCCTTTTTCTTTATTCTTTCATGCAATGAGAATGCTACAGGCACAGCCAGCATTTATTGTCCATCCCTAAATGCCCTAGAAATGAGTGGATAGTTAAAGGGACAACTACCTTTTGCTGTCGACATGAATTAACATGCAGGCTTGTTTATTTTTATTTATTGATGGGATGTGGGCATTTATCGATGGGATGTGGGCATTTATCGAGGGGAATAAAACAGCAGAACAGGTAAAGACAACAGTTTCCTTCCCTAAAGGGCATTTAATTTGATTCATCATTATCACATGTACCAAGATACAGTGAAAAGTATTGTTTTGCATGCTAACCAGGAAAATCATACCTTACGTTAATACATCAGAGTAATAGAACAGAATGCGTAATAGAGTGCTACAGAGAAGGTGTAGAGAAACATTAACTCTAATATATGAGAGGTCCGTTCATAAGTCTTATAACAGCAGGGAAGAATTTGTTCTCGAACCTGTTGGTACATGTTTTCAAACTTCTGCCTGAAGGAAGAGTGTGGAAGAGAGTGTAACCAGGCTAGGAGGGGTATTTGATTATGTTGACTGCTTTCCCGAGGCAGTGGGAAGTGTAGACTGAGTCAATGGAAGGAAGGCTGGTGTGCATTCACGACTCTCTGTAACTTCTGACAGTGTTGGGCACAGCAATTGCCATATCAAGTTGTGATTCATCTGGATAGGAAGCTTTCTATGGTGCACGTATAAAAATTGTTAAGAGTCACTGTGGACACGCTGAATATCCTTAACCTTCTGAGGAAGTTGAGGCATTGGCATGCTTTTTGATTGTAGCGTCGATGTGGATGGACCAGGACAGATCGTTGGTGATATTTACGCTGAGGAACTTGAAGGTCTCGACTAAATGGGTTTTTCCCCAACAATCGACAGCAGTCATTACTAGACTCTTAACTCCAGAGTTTGTTTTAATGAATTCTAATTCCATCATCGACTTCCACAGTATTCGAACCTAGGTCATTGGACATTGCCCGGGTCTATGGACAACCAGTCTACTGATACTACCATTAGGCCATCACCTCCCCATAGATTGCTTTATACCAGTCAATGGCAGTTTAATTACATTAATTACAGAGCCTATTCATTGAATTTTTAAATTCCACCAGCGATATTACCATCACATCACTGCCTTACTGAACTCACTGCACAGAAGAATTTAGACCAAGAGATCTACAGCACAGTAAAAGGCCCTTTGGCCTATCCTGTCCTCACCAGTCAAAAACAATCACCTAACTATTCTAATTGCATTTACAAGCGCTTGGCACATAGCCTTGTATACTTCTTAAATATTGTGAGTGGTTCTGCCTCTACCACCCTTACATGCAGTGAGTGTCAGATTCCTGCCACCCTCTGGATGAAAACAACTGATCACCTCTAAACCTTCTACACTTTACCTTAAATCTATGACCCCAGTCGCTCATCCCTCCATCAAGGGGAAAACAGTTCTTCCTGTCTACACTATGTGCCCTTCATCATTTTATACATCTCAGTCACATCCCCTTTGCATTCCCCTCTGCTCCAAGCAAAACAATCTCAGTCTGTCCAATCTCTATTCATAACTGAAACCCTCCAGCCCAGGCAACATCCTGGTAAATTCCCACTGCACCTTCTCCAGTGCTGTCACATCTTTCCTATAATGTAGATTCTAGAACCGCACATTATATTCTAGCTGTGGTCTAACCAACCTTTTATGCAGTACCAGTATAGCTCCTCTTCTTTTAAACTCTATGCCTCTTGACTCATAAAGGCATGTATACATATGCCTTCTTAACCACTTTATCTGCCTGTCCTGTCGCCTAAAGGGACCAATGTACTTGCACATCAAAGTACCTCTGATCCTCGGTGTTTCCCAGGATCCTTCTGTTCATCATGTAATCCCTTGCCTTGTTTGTCCTGCTCAAGTGCAAAATCAGCTCATATTTATCTGGTTTAATTCCACTTGTTACTGATCAGCCCTTCTTTATGCACTTGCAGTCTAAGGCTATCCCCTCATTATTTACCATCTACCAATTTTTGTGTCATCTGCGAACTGACCGATCAACCTCATACTCAATCTACATCATTATTCCTCAGCCATTACTACCCACTCCCTGGTTCTTATGCCAATTATAATAAGCATGGATGTGGAAGAGTCTGGCAAGTATCTTAACAATCCCACTTTTAAAGAACCATCCTCTTTGGATAAAAGATCTGAATTGACCATACTCTCAGATTTTGCTACAAATGAGTACCAAATCTTAGGGAGACAGACTGATTGATTTGATTGCAGTATTTCTCCTTCAAGTGTTAGCTGGACTCATCAAGAATGGTCTTGCCTCTGAGTAGGCTCAGCAGTTCTTGTTAGCACTGCTGCCTCAGAGTGCCAGGTGTCCAGGTTCGATTCTAGCCTCCGGTGATTGTCTGTGTGGAGTTTGCGCATTCTACCTGTGTTTGTGTGGGTTTCCACCAGGTGCTCCTGTTTAATCCCACAGTTCAAAGATGTGAAGGCTAGGGTGGATTGTCCATAGTATCCAAGGATGTGCAGATCAGGTGTGTTGGCCATGAGAAATGCAGGGTTACTGGGACAGGGTAGGTGGGTGGGTCTGGATGGGATGCTATTCGGAGGGTCAGTGTGGATTTGATGGGCAAAATGGCCTGCTTCCATACTGTAGGGATTCTATGATTCAGTCACTTTGGGTTCTAGGCCCAATCTAGCACTTACAAACTGCCATCTAGACAGATACTGAGGTGCTGAATTACCCAGAAGGAAAATCCAGTCAAACTGATGAATAAGACAAACTGGCCCAATTCATCTTGTATACTTCAAAATGGGGCTCCAGTAATGACAATTATGTTCATTCCCAAGTATGACTGTCTTTTATTACCGTTTTACCCAGTGGGCTGTCAGAAGAGGTGTCCTTTGCTTTTGAGATGTTAAGCTGTATTTTTGCATGTCTGGTACATTCCTGAATTTCTTATTGCTTTACATGGAGATCCCAGTTATTGTTAGCCAGTCAGTATGTCCTTCCTATCAAACCTGATGAAGAATTTGGCTCAGAAGTACACTGGGCCTTACATTTACTGTTTAATGTTTACTGTTTCCAGACTTAAAGCTCAAGCCACAGAGGGAAATCACCACTGTATTGACTATTTGGTAATAATCCTGGAGTATATTAATCATTCATGCTGGTCATTTACTTATATAATTGAAGCAAATGACAGATGTTGACGATTATAAGAATGTTTCACTGTGTGACAAATAAACATGAGAACCTATTACACACAGATGCTCCTGACAGATAAGCCAGGTGACTTGTCCTTGTGTTTCCAATTGAGCTTTCTCTTGCCAGTGTTTGGTTCTTTGTGTCTTCATCTTTTTGTCTCTGTATCTTCTTTTGAGTCACATTTCTTCCAGAACGTACTTTGTCCTATCAGTATGTAGCTGTGCATCACTTTCTCTTTATCTTTGAGGCTTGTTGACAATGGTCTGCCTCTGTCTGACCATTCTTCATCCATTTTTCTCCTTGCCTGCCTCTCCCATAGACTCCTTGCTGATAGTCCAGACTTAGACTTATAGGGTGACGACTTGATAAGGCTGCCAGAGGATGAGTGCCTGTCAAGCCAAATCTCCTGCGTAGGATCAAGGGTTAGAGGAGAGGAATTTAACAACATACCCCTTGTTCTCATTTGTAATCATTGGACTTCTTTTATATTTTGCATGCAGCTCAGCATTCAGGAGAACTATCGGAACAATCCCTTCCACAACTTCCGGCACTGTTTCTGTGTGACACAGATGATGTATGGTATGATCCATCTGTGCAATCTACAGGTGAGTAGAGACTGGAGTTCTGGGTCAAACGCTATTGTCACTTCTTTCCTAGTTCAGGGGTGAAGTCTAAGTTTGGTGAATACAGACCCCTAGTATAGATTTGCATTTGTTGTAACAGAGAGTTTTAAACCTAACTCCATGAGCTGCCACCGTCATTCCCATCAGCAGGTTCAAATGATGTAGTGGGCATGGTTGAGTAAAATGCAGGTTAATTTACTTAAGCATATTGGGACATTTTTTAGAAGAAACTTTTCTTATCCAAAAAAATGGTAAGAAAGCAGAACTATGTAGGTGCATAGATCATTGGAAGTGGAGTAGCACATAGATAGTGTGGTGAAGAAGGTATTTGGCATGCTTGCCTTTATTTGTCAGTGCATTGACTGTAGGAGTTGGGATGTCGTGTCACAACTGTACAGGACATTGGTGAGGCCACTTTTCCAATACTGCATACAATTCTCGTTGCCCTTCTGTAAGAAGGATATTGTTAAACCTGAGAGTGTGCAGAAAAGATTTACAAGGATGCTGCTGAGACTGGAGGGTTTATCCCTCTAAACCCTTCCTATTCATATACCCATCCAGATGCCTCTTAAATGTTGTAATTGTACCTGCTTCCATCACTTCCTCTGGCAGCTCATTCCATACATGTACCACCCTCTGCGTGAAAAAATTGCCCCTCAGGTCCCTTTTAAATCTTTCTCCTCTCAACTTAAACTTTTGCCCTCTAGTTTTGGACTCCCCGATCCTGGGAAAAAGACCTTGGCTATTCACCCTTCATGATTTTATAAATCTCAAAAGGGTCACCCCTCAGCCTCCAACATTCCCGGGAAAATAGCCCCAGCTTAATCAGCCTCTCTCTACAACTCATACTCTTCAACCCTGGTAACATCCTCATAAATCTTTTCTTGCCCCTTTCACATTTAACAACATTGCTCCTACAGGAGGAATTAAACCAGAATTAACCAACATCCTGTACAGCCGTAATATGACTTCCCATCTTATACACTTACAGAGACATAGAGCTATACAGCATGGAATCAGACGCTTCAGTCCAACTTGTCCATGCCAACCAAATATCCTAAATTAATCTCATCCCATTTACCAGCATTTGGCCCATATCCCTCTAAATCCTTCTTTTGTAAACAAGGTGGTATGTGAAGTCAGAGCTATTCCTTATGAGGTTTTCCAGATGTAGCATAGGTGCTAAACATCAGCATAGAGCTGTGTATAATTCATAGGCCCCTTCAAATCACAAGTCTTGTTGCTGTATCTTTCTGGTCAGGGATCCGAGTAATTTAGTGGTCAAAACAAGCCAGCATTGGGTGACATTTCTTTTAATTCATCTACTTTCATAATGTGTCAGAAATAAATCATGCAAACAAGCATTTTGTTTGAGCCACGTGCAGCCTTTAGCCTGTCCCCCTTGGCTAGCTTTGTTGAAGTACGTAGATCATTTGCAATTTCAGAGATGTCTGAGACAGGTCACAAATATAGCTTTTCAGTGGCTGTGAATGCTGCATATACCCAATGGAGGTATGCGTAATGGTTCATGTATCCAATGTTACATGTTCTGAATGGTTCACATGATCAACAGTACACATGTTCCTTTACATTAGTGATGCTGTCTGTGCATTTGATTGCACCAACAGTCTAAACCATCCTGTTAGTTTATGGTCAATGCCTTAAATGAGACAGAGAGACAAGAAACATTCAGTCCCTGAAACAGGGCTGTAACTGAGTCCAGCCTCCCGGGGAGCCAGGGGAGGCTACTGTGTAGTGCTAATGGCACTTGCCTTGTGATCCAGCTGGTCATGGGTATTCAAATCCCACCACGGCAGGTGATGAAATTTGTCTGGAATTTTATGAAAAATTTAGCCAGGTGGTGACCATAAAACCACTGTCAAGTCTTGTAAAGCCCATCTGATTCATTAATGTCCTTTAGGGAGGGAAATCTGCCATCCTTACCTGTTCTGGTCTGCATGTGACTGCAGACCCATAGCAATGTGGCTGACTCTAAACTGCCAAGGAAACCATTCATTCAAGGTCAATAAGGGATGGTCAACAAATGCTGATCCTGTTTGGAGATGTTCAAATTCCGTGACCTTCTAAATGTTCTGTACCAGCTATCAATTACATCATCCTTGTTTTCATTACATGTGAACAGGAGAGACTGAGTCTGACAGATTTGGTGATCTTAATGACAGGAGCGATATGCCATGATCTTGATCACCCTGGATATAACAATGCGTGAGTATGATTGTGAGATGACAATTGTTAACTATCAATGTGCCACATGGATGGTAATATATTGTCTAGAATTTACTTGATAATATTAATAAACCCATACAACCTGAATAATATGTTATGCAGGCTGTGTACTGAAAAAAATGTGACAAAGGGACTTGCCAAAGAAGCTAATAGAATGTTATGTTCTGTTGTGGGGGGGGGATTTGAATGTCAAACTGCAATGTAATGACTTTGAAGTAAGATAGAAGCCAGTGATTATGTTCTCAAACACTGAACAGATTATCCAACCCACACAAAGACCAACATGTTCCTCTGGATCTACTGCTCTTGCTGCTCTTGATTCGAAAGTTGAAGATTTTCTCTGAGACAAGGTCATTTTTCATCAAAGACGCAAGGAGAATGAATGAGATATCAGTTGAGTGAGCAAGTAGAGGACTACCAAAACAAAACAGAGTGCAAGCTAGGAATCCAAATACAAATAATTGGAAGAGGAAGAACACTCCAACAATAATTATGTGGTAATTTTGAGTGACAGCAACCAGCAATATGATAACCAAACTGTCAATAAATGCAACTGAAAACAACACAAACATCTCCAGATGGATCTATCATCACCAGATCAGGATGAGTTGTCAAATGTCAGAATTCAGTTCTGAAGAAGAGTCATATCAGATGTGAAACGTTAACTCTGTTTCTCTCTCCACTGATGCTGCTAGGCCTGCTGGATGTCTCTAGCATGCTGTGTTTGATCCTGGCTTACTTAGTTTTTAATTTTGATCACCCTGCAATCACAGCTAACGATGCCATAAGATCAAACCCATTTATCTCTTTTTTTGTGCCATTAAATCACCTGTTACAAATGATGTATTCATATATTAACAATACTTTTCTTTAACTTTTACATTCTGCTATTCCCCCCCTTGTGATCTTCATTGCTAATGTCCTCTTACACTTGTTAATCTCATTGTCCCCACAGATATAATCCGCCTGATTTTGCCCAACTTGCTACTCTGCAGTCTTGAATTTTCTCTTCAGATCTACATGGTAGCTACATTAACTGTGCTCTATATTACACAGAAGCATTGTATGGTTGGAACACTGTTTTGTACAGGAATCTAGATTAAAACTATTCCCTGAATTGAATATATATGGGGTTTTAAACCAAAAGTACTGATGCATTTTAAAAGTTAGCTCAGAAACTAAAGATTGTTTAGATCATATTAAGATGTTTCCTACAAACAAATAATGAAGCCATAACAAAGAGTGTCTTTTACAAATGTTGTTTAGGTACCAGATCAATGCCCGCACTGAGCTTGCTGTCCGCTACAATGACATTTCTCCCCTGGAGAACCATCACTGTGCTGTCGCCTTCCAGATCCTCTCGCAGCCAGAATGCAACATCTTCGCCAATGTGGACCCAGAAGTCTTCAAACAGATCAGACAGGTCAGTATTCATTGTGTTTAGAGATGTGCTGGAAAATTACAACAGCCCCATCAGCAAGTGAAAGCAAGAGATAAGTTCACTTCTTGCAAGCCCTTCTAACCAATTGCACATTTCCATTATTTTTCTTTACATTATCTTACCCAGTTTCATTCAATATCTTTCCTCACATCTGGAAATCACTTCCTGACCATTTCATTATTTAATTGCTGTCTGGTTACTTTAATTCATCATTGTCTGTTATATAACGTTAGTGTACTGTTCCTGATACCTGTTTTGTGTATGACACTGTGTTAATTAACACATATGCTCTAGTTCACTGGGATACTCCAGTCTTCAAACCCAAGTCTGGTTTGGGTTATCTTGTATTTATTTACAATTTTCAAACAGGCTTATTTACTATACCGTGATTGTTGGCCTTTTAAAATGGCAATTCAACTTTAAAAAGAAATTGGATACATGATGTATTGGGTAAATATTGTTTTGTCTGAAATGCTGTGTGATACAGTATATTGACTTGATTAATACATGATGCTATTGTGTTCCAGATAACTGTGATGCTAATTAATGTAATGTTTAGTTCTAGGTCATACTTGTACTGTATGGTGCGTTATCCTGTCGTTGATAAATGCTGCCTGGTACAAAATGCTATCCCATTCTGTCCACATTGTCTGGTGCAATGTCACATCCTAATCTTGATCAACGCATTGAAACACACCTTGTTGTCATGCTTCAGATCAATTGAACCAAAAGACATGAGCCTTATATTAAGTTGGATAAATTTAGAATGGCTCCAAGTAGTTTACAGCCAATCATTTACTCTCAAAGTGTAATTATTATTATTTTATAAATGAGTGTGCCAGATAATTTGACAATATGCAACACTAAGATGAATTTTTTTTTTAAATAAGGCATGAGTGTCAGCCAAGTTTTGAAGAACTCTCTGTTCTACTCTGAAAAAGTAATATGAATATTAACATAAACAGCCAGACTGTACCTCAATTTAACATTTCACGCATAAGACAGCAGCACAACAGCATAGCATTCTTTCAGCATTTCACCCAGTTGGAATTATGACATTCTGACTCCGAGCCCAGAGTTCCAAGTAGGATGAGCAAAATCAACTTGATCTAAGGTAAGAGATAGTAGGAACTGCAGATGCTGGACAATCTGAGATAACAAGATGTAGAGCTGGATGAACACAGCAGGCCAAGCAGCATCATAGGAGCAGGAAAGCTTGACGTTTTGGGCCCGAAACGTCAAGCTTTCC
>JAHRHZ010000042.1:29377294-29387812 GCA_024137785.1 Ginglymostoma cirratum | reverse complement strand
GCTCTACACCTTGTTATCCTTGATCTAAGGTAAGGTTTGATTTGCACACTCATAGAAAACCAAACCAAGCTAGACTCCAAGAGTTGCTGTTAGAATCAGACCATCTAGAAGTGAATTCAGAAAGAATGTTTGTACACACAGGAGGAGTGGAAATGTGGAACTCATTCCCACAAAGCTGTGTCAATTGCAGTTGTCAACTTTGAGATAGATTTTTGTCGGAAGGTACTGAGGGATATGGTTGTGAGGCGTGCAGATTGAGTTGAGGCTTAGGTTAAATATGATCTAATTCAAGGCACAAGAGGCTAGAAGGGCGGAATGTTAAATTTATATTTCCAATATTCATGCTCATTCTTTCATCATGACATACCTACTGCAACTTAAAGATTTTATGATGGCTGTTGAACAAGACTGGTCTCTTGTTTTCTAACGCTCTCTGCTTATTTTCCCACCTTTCCTAAAGGGTATTATTACACTTATCTTGGCAACAGACATGGCTCGACATGGAGAGATACTGGACTCATTTAAACCAAAAGTTGCTACCTTTGACTTCTTGAATGAAGAACATAAGATCAGTGTAAGTAAAACAAACAAGCTTCAGATTAACAATGGCTATTTCAAAATTCAAATTAAGAGGTACTGGCTACAAATATCCACAGATCGGACAGCATGGTGGTTCAGTGGTTAGCACTGCTGCCTCACAGTGCCAGGGACCCAGGTTCGATACCACCCTTGGGTGACTGTGTGGAGTTTGCACATTCTCCCTGTGTCTGCGTGGGTTTACTCTGGGTGCTCCAGTTTCCTCCCACAATCCAAAGATGTGCAGGTTAGGTGGATTGGCCATGCTAAATTGCCCATAGTGTTCAGGGATGTGTAGATTAGGTGGGTTACAAGGGGATAGGTGTGGGTGGGATGCTCCGAGGTTCGGTGTGGACTTATTGGGCCGAAGGGCCTGTTTCCACACTATAGGGATTCTAGATAATCCCTCTGCATAGTGCAAGTGTCAGTCAGCCAGACATGCTGTAGATTGGATGAAAAAAATTGATGGGACTGGAAACATACTGATGACAAATTTCTGTTGGAGCCTGTTTGGAGTGGACCTTGCTCCCTTTCTGATGTTGGAATTTATGATATTGGGGCTGGAGGAGGGAATTTGCATTCCAGAATAACCATTGCTCGGTGTTTGAGCAGCAGAAGTAAGTTGCAATTGGATCCTGGTAATATGTTTGTGATATCTGGGCCTTTTTTTGACAGGAAAAGATGAGCCTACTGATTTTAAAAATTTTGCACCTCTGGTGCTGGCTAGGCCCAAGCAGAGATTAGAACGTTCAATACTGACAGATGGGAAAGACTGTTGAGGGTTAATAATTTCCAGTAGTGACAAAGCAGCAATGTATAAACTTACTATTTCTTCCTTTCTCAAGCTGAAAATGCTTCTCATCAAGTGCTGTGATATTTCCAATGAAGTGCGGCCAACAGAGGTGGCAGACCCTTGGGTTGACTGCTTGCTTGAAGAATACTTTACACAGGTGAAAGGCACATTGTAAAGTAATGGATACAAACTGTAGTTCGTGAGACCTATTGTTCTCTACAATGAGTTGCCAGTAGAGTGGGAGCATGCTTAGCTAACAATTGATTGGGTCAAAATCCTGCAATTCCTTCCATTACACTATCATGGGAGCACCTGGACACCACAAAGACTGCCATGATTCAAGGAAGAAACCCCACTGTCACCATCTTAGGACAGCTCATCCTGTTAAACCTTACCACACTCGTACCTATCTGTCCAATCATGGCATCCCACTTCCTTTGAACTCCCATAATATTTCTGCTTTTAATACATGATTTTGTCCTGAACACTTTACATGCTTTAAAAAAAGTTTCATCTAAAAGTCTGTTTCTAAACTGTTGTGAAATCCATGGTCTCTGGTCTTAGCATACTGACTGAATCAATTCAGCAGTTCTTTGACAACAAGCTCAAATCTCTCTACGATGTGTTAAATCTGAAACCTATTTCTAACACTTCAGTCAAGCCAATGTTCTATAAATTGGTGTGAAATGACTACTTTGTAAGTTACATTCAGCAACCTCCATTGGGATGTATTTGTGCCCTCTGATTCTCTTATATTGGATGAGTGCATCCAGTCTACTTTCTTCATTTTACGCTGAATTATATTAAAGGAACAGCTTAGGAACAGACACAACTGGTCTATTGATGTTTATGCTTCACATGAACCTCCTCAGTTCTAATTCATTTCACTCCAAATCCACACCCTTTCAAAACCTATACTATCCATTTGATATGATGCATTTTAAATGTGTTATAACTCCATTGAGCTGGATTTTATGGGCCCTTCCCCAGCTAGTGGTGAGTCAGTGGTTGGGGGAGTGGGCAACCTATAAAATTCCATGGGCACCATGCCTGCTTACTAACTGCCCATCCTGCTGGAATTCTACCAGCTGTGGGAGAGGCTCACACGGAGCATCTGCTTAACAACTGTTACTGTAGTGGTTGGTGGTAGGTCACAGGAGTGGAGTTGTCTCCTTAATTACCCCTGAGTTCATCAGAGGACTAAGGTCTTCTCTAAATCCTCTGGCTCCCTATCTGCCCAATCAATGTACCCAGAATTAGTGCGAGCAAGAACTTTCTTCACACTACCCACACCAATATCTGCTCTTTGTTGGTCACTGGATATACCACACGCCCATGGCATTGCTTAGGGCAGAGAGCTACCAATCATTTGTTGGCTGGAGCTCTCAGAGATGGGACCTCCTTCCCCGATGGAGTAAGAAACCTTGCCTTAAACAAACAGCCTGATGGCTATTAGATCCGTACGGGAGTGTAGCAGCTACTGTGGAGGGCACCTTTTTTTACCAAATGTGTGGGAGTTCAGTGCATTAAAAATCCAGTCTAGTGTTTGATAACATTCTTGTTGCCCCTCATTGGAACCCTTGCTGCCACCTCAACCTCCTTACACTGACCAAAGCCTTTTGGATTGGTTTATCTACTTGGAGTGAGTGTGATTTGCTTTCAGGGTGAAGTTTATGTTTTGACCTCACTTCAAGTTTAAAATTGATTCTGAAACTGAAATGAAGTCAACGTGAGAACACAATCTGTGCTGAATTTGCATTAGACCCTCGGGTTTACATTTAATTCTCTAATTAAATTTAAGTCTTTTGTCAGATCGAGATTTGGATATGAGTTTGATTTGATATGGTTGACAGATCACATTGGATTAGAATTTAGTAAGTTTTAGGATTGAAGTTCAGGTCAGGGTTAAGTTAGATTCAGGTATAGACTCAAGGTTCATTCCCTCTTTGCAAAGAATGTGTGTAACATTTGTGCTTTCTATATCTTTGATATAGTTTACCTGTATTTAATTGCAGAGTGACAGGGAGAAATCTGAAGGTCTCCCAGTAGCTCCATTCATGGATCGCGATAAGGTTACAAAGCCCACAGCTCAGATTGGATTCATCAAGTTTGTCCTCATACCAACATTTGAAACACTGATGAAAGTAAGTGAAGAATTAATGCAATTAGTCTTTCAATCTTGGAGTCATCAGAGAGCCCATTCTTTATTTAACACAAGTACAACAGATAATTAATTCCAAAGGCAAATAATATACTGGACATTATGACAAAGAGGTTGTAATACAACATTAGAAAGGTCTTGCTATAATTGTACAGGGCTTTAATGGAGTCACACCATGGATTGCAGTGCAGAGTTTGTGTCTCTTTACTTAAGGTAGGGTACACTTACCTTGTGGGGGGTGCAGCAAAGGTTCACTGCATTTATTCCTGAGATGAAAACTGGGGCCCTCAGAAACATATAAAATCCTGATGGGACCGGACAGGTGAGGTATGCGAAGAATGTTCCAGATGCTGGGAAAGTCCAGAACTAGGGCTCACAGTCTAAGAATAAGGGGTAAGGCATTCAGGACTGAGATGAGAAAAAATTTACTCACTCGGAGAGTTGTGAACCTGTGGAACTGTCTACCACAGAAAGCAGTTGGGGGCCAGTTCATTAGATATATTCAAGAAGGACCTGGAGGTGGCCCTTGCAGCGAAAGGGATCAAGGGGTCTGGAGAGAAAACGGGAGTGGGATATTGAAATCGCATGAGCATATTGAATGGTGGTGCAGGCTCGAAAGGCTGAATGGCCTAATCCTGCATGTATTTTCTATGTTTTTTTGTCTCTATGAAAGGGTTTTTCTACTAAAAGAATGTGTGTATACTTGTCAGAGTTTATAAGCGGTAGAACTGACATAGTTGGGACATGCAAGATTCAGAGGAGTTTGTGGGGTTAAATGTTGAGAAGTTGTTGCCCCCAGCTGGAGAGTTTAGAACTTTGGAATTAAATCACAGAATTGTTCCAGTGCCGAAGGGAATCATTCAGTCCTTGGTGTTTATACTCGGGTATAGAGTCACAATAAGGAAAGCTGGAATTTCTTGTTAGTCTTTGCAATTTTCTACACTTGAGATTGAATAGTCAACTAATGAGTATTTTCAAGACTGAGAGAGACACAGGGGCTATGGACTCACTGCAGAAAATGCTGAATATAAACCATGGGTCTGCTGACATCTGTACTGAGACAAGCAAAGTTAATATTTCAGCTCTGTTATTTTTCATCAGAGCCCTGAAAAATTAACCCTGTTTATCACACCGCAGACACTGCCAGAATTGCTGAGCGTTTGCAACATTTTCTGTTTTTATTTATGATTTCCAGCCTCTACTGAGTTTTGCTTTTGTACAGGATGAGATGTTCAGGCATCAAGCTGAAACAATGATCAAAGATCAGTCATGGTCTCACTGACTGGCAGAGTGGTCTCAAGAGGTGATATTGTCACCTTCTGCTCCTTTCTCTGCTTTTATGTTTAAAGATTTTTATGTTCACTCTTTTCATCCTGCTCAACATGCAGCCCAGCAGGTTTAACCCTCAGCCAGTGAAAGGAGGGGAGTGTTGAGTCTCATGGACAGTATGTCAGTATACCTTTAAGACACATGTTCACAATATGATCACTACATCAACATGTGTTAAGGATATAAAGGTCTTGTACTCTATCTTACTCCGGGATCACATTAAACATGACACATTATTAAGAGACATACACCTCAATTGCATCCTAATAGCTTAATGCCCAAGAATGTAATGCTTGTTTCTAATAATCAGTTGTAGTAATTGCCTGTTAGATATCCTTTCATCTGGAGAAGGTGGAACCCTTTAGGGCTGGGAACTGAATAACCACTTATTTTTCCTATTCATTAGTAAATAGTTCTGGGAGAGGTAGAGCTGTACCACTTTGACATTTGTACATTTTTCCTATGTTCTATTCCGTGGTTTCTCCCTGAGTAAGGTTACCAGTTTATTAGTGTTAGCTTTACATGTTGGTCTGTGCCTACCAGAAATTCCTTGTAATTAGAAACACTCCAAGTTCCATCTTGCTCTCAGATTGAGTGGTGACTTCAAACTGGTCTTGGTGAAAGAGTCTATGGAACTGTAATCTAAATTGAGATGATTGGGGGTGCATTGTGCAAAATTAATTTGACATGAGGTTGGCAATATCAATCAGAGGCACCAAAGGTGTCAGCATTAGTTCAATAATCCCATTCAACTTTCAATCAGAACAGTTCAAGGCTCATTCCAGACATCTGGGTACAGAATCTGAACTGATTTTAGTATAGGACTGAGGGATAGCTGCATTGTCCAGATACTTTCAGTTAAACCAAAGCCATATGTGCATCTCTTGGTTGGGCATAAAAGCATGATTTGAAGAAAAGCAAGAATGTTCTCCTAATGTTCTACCAAACACTTATTCCTCAACCAACACCACGTAGAGATTATTTGATGAATTATCTTAGCTATTTCTGGGATCTTGCCGTGCCACAGTTTAATTATTCCATGACAACCTTCATATCTGTTTCAGCATCTTTAACATCAATGAAAGCCCAAAGGAGCATTAGAAAGCAAAATTAGACATTAGACCACATAATGTGATATTTGGGAAAATGTCCAAAGGCTTGGTTAAGAAGATAGGATGTAGAGAATGTTATAAGGGCAATTATTATAGACGCAAGCATGTTGAAAGATCTCAAGTTCAAGAAAAGTCCTATACAAGTATCCTAAGGCGCAAGCACACCTTCTAGGTGAATCATCACTTTACCTGCACTTCACACAATCTAAGATAAAAGGTACTGCAGATGCTGGAGAATCCGAGATAACAAGGCGTGGGGCTGGATGAACACAGCAGGCCAAGCAGCATCATAGGAGCAGGAAAACTTGACGTTTCGGGCCTACAAAACGTCAAGTTTTCCTGCTCCTGTGATGCTGCTTGGCCTTCACACAATCTAGTCTACTGCATTCGCTGCTCACAATGTGGTCACTTATACATTGGGGAAATGAAACTTAGACTGGGTGACTACCTCACAGAACACCTGCGTTCTGTCTGCAGAAAAAACCCTGAGCTTCCAGTTGCCAGCCAATTCAACACACCACCCTGTTCCCTGGCCAGTATCTCTGTCTCAGGCCTGCTGCAGTGTTCCAGCAAAGCTCAGTGCAAGCTGGAAGAACAGCACCTCATTTCCTGCCTGGGGACCCTGCAGCATTCTGGACTCAATTAACGTTCAATAACTTTGAGCTCTCCAATGTCCTGACCCCAAACCCCACACACCAGACCTCGTTGTCACATAGAATTTGCTGGAAAAGCTTGGCAGGTCTGGCAGTATCTGTAGAGAGAAATGAGAGTAACCCTTCCTCAGAATGCTTATTGTCACATAGTCTGCTATTACACACAGCTCATTATTAGCCACTAACAGTCCCCATTAAGAACTATTCGCACTCCTAACCATACTGTTATCCACTCTTTTGTTTGTCCAACGGTTCTCTCTCTTTGGGCTCTATCCCCACCTATTGTTTACTCCTTATCCCTCCCCCCTACCACTCCATCTTCTGCATGCAAACCAACATTTTCCTAGCTACCATCAGTTCTGAGGCAGGATCACTCAAGCCGAAACATTAACCCTGCTTTCTCTCCACAGATGCTGACAGAACTGCTGAACTTTTCCAGCAATTTCTGTTTTTGTTTCTGATTTACAGTACCCGCATTTCATTTGATTTTTATACAAGTGCAATTCTTTTTCTCATGAAGGGAAAATGGCACAATAAGCAGAGCTCCTTTAATATTATACTGAAGACATATTTTTGAAGCAGCATAAAATAGGTCTTATCCTGCTTCTTACTATATCTGAATACCTAATGTATGGAGAATGCTAGATGTAGGGGAGGCAATGGCCTAGTGGCATTATCGCTGGACTGTTAATCCAAAGACCTGGATAACATTCTGGCGACCCAGATTTGAATCCCACCACGGCAGCTGGTGGAATTTGAATTCAATAAAATATCTGGAATTAAGAATCTAATGATGACCATGAATCCATTGTTGGTTGTTGGAAAAACCCACCTGTATCACCAATGTCCTTTAGTGAAGGAAACTGCCATCCTTGCCTGGTCTGGCCTACACGTGACTCCAGACCCACAGTGATGTGGTTGAGTCTGAACTGCCCTCTGGGCAAGTTGGGAATGGGCAATAAATGCTGCCTAGCCAGTGACGTCCTCATCCTGTTAATGAATAAAGGAAAAAACATCTTTCAAACAGATATCTGCTGAAAACCTGCTACCCTAAATGTTTGCCTGGCATGCATTAGGGCAATACGTTAAATAAAATTTGTGTCTAATCAGGTTTGATTATATAAGACCACCTTGTCAAGTCCTGTACTGTAAAGTGATTTGTACTGATCATTCAATGTTTGTTGTTAGTTATTCCCACAGATTGAAGAAGCTATGGTACAGCCACTGCGAGATTCTAGAGATCGCTATGAAGAGCTGAAACAGATTGATGATGCCATGAATGAGGTAAATGATCTGTAGTTATTGCAGTCAATCTAAAGTGATTAAATCTCAAATGACCTCAGCCGTCGTATGTAAATCATGATATTTAATGATAATCCACTTTAGACCTGGAAAATGATATCTTTGTAAATTGCATTTGTGACACTGACCAACTACAGTGCCTTCTCCATAAAAGTGTCCATTCTTACAGCCTGTTTCACAACCTTAGGTTGTCCTAAAGGGTGTTACAGCCAATTAACTACCCTCAAAGGCAGAATGACACCACAGAGAAGGCTGCCATTCATCCTATCATGCCTGTGATGGCTCTTTGAGGGAGCTATGCAATTAGTTTCACTTCCCTTCTTTTTCTTCATCACCTTGCAGATATTTTCCGTTGAAGCATTTTCTAAGTCCCTTTTGACAGTCACTATCCAATCGTTTTTTAACCATTCTTGCAGATATTACATTGCAGGCGATGAGAACTTGCTCAGTAAAATTGCATTTCCTCAGGCCACCTCTGCTTTTTTTGGACCAATTGTCTGAAAAGTATATCATTTGGGTACAGATATTTCCAGTCTCTTCGCATTTACGTTATAAAAGCTCTCCATGATTTTGAACAGTTAAATCATCCATTAACTTTCCTTGTTCTAAGTAGGACGACCCCAGTTTCACCTTTCATCCCAAATTTAAAATTAATTAATTTCATCTAGAGGTTAAAAGGTCACTTAGACAAAGTCCAGGCCTATATTTTTCTAGTCAGAGTTTTATTTCAAGTTACACATCACAAAACCCCAATACCATTATCACTTGTTCCGTATACACAATGTCCATTTATTCCGAAATTATCATCCATCAATCACCTACTCCCTTGTTCTAACTGGTTTCCAAATCCATGCCAGGCCCTGATTAATGATGACAGATTCCTTTTTGACTTTTTATAAAAATAAATTATGATGTACAATAGTAATGAAAAATGAACCAGACAAAAAGTACAACATGGTAACCCATAGTGCAGATTGACAACATGTATTATTCTAGTGTTCAGGTGTACATTTAGACTTTAAAATATGTTTTCTTAGTGATCTTAATAGCTGCTTCTTGCTAAAGAAAAATTACAACCCCTCAAGCACTTGGGGGCAAAAATTTGCATTAGGAACATCATTAAAACCAATAACTTACACGTTCCTGGAATCTCCAAAAGATTGAAATTTCGAAAGCAGTGGCCCATTTCTAATTCTTTCAACGTTTTGTTCACTCACATAATGTGTTTCACTTTGAGATCTTTCATAGTTGCACTCATTTCTAAAACGTCAAAACTGGCAAATGGCGTCACTTGGTGCCCAACCAGTTCAACTGTCCAACTGGACATTGAAATACCTTCATTTCAGTTTTGGAAGCTGCTGCATCCTTTTCAGGAGCCATATTTTGCCTAACTGCAATGGGGCTAATTTTTCTAAATAAAATTTCTTATGCAAGGTGACACTTGATCCATTCTTTCTGATTTTGCTCCAATCCATTTAAAGCTTGACTTAAAATTTTGAATTCCTCTTTTAAGTTTATTTATGACAATGTTTTCAAACTCTTTGCTCACCCACCTCAAAAGCTCATCCACGTGCATCATAAAGATGCCTGAAACCTATCTTTCCTGGCGCCAGTAAACCATGGAAGGGTCTGCATTCAACTGGAGACAGGTCAATTTAACAAGATGGAACTTATTGAGAAGTTCAGTTGGCTAGAAGCATGAGTTGGGTCATTAACATGTTTATTTCCTTTCCAGAGTGTTCCCACTGCATTTGGCACCTCTTTTGGAGGTCAAGGAGAAACCTCTTTTTAAGCTGATCCACCCATGTATATGTGACTGTAATGTCAATTGTTCTACATTCCAGCATATTTGTTGCTAACAATGTCAAGAAGATCTTCAAAATTCCTTTCTGTGACACCAGTAAAACTACTGTTGCAACTTTTATCCTCGTTTTTCTTTTCTTTTTTCACTTTACAAGTTGAAGAAGAAAACAGAAAATATCCCCCTTGGATGGAAGAAGAAATGATTTCCTTTGTAAGTAGATTTGGGAGTATTTCTCGCTCATTCAACAGTCTGGAGCTCTGAAACAAAACAATCAGAATCCAGATTCAAATGAGAAAACATTAAAGGAGTTTAAATATTTTTATCTTTGAGTATTCAGAATTGTTTTTCAATTGGGATTATTATACAGCCAATGAGAATTTGGTCAACACTGATGTGGGAAAACAGAAAGATAGGTCAGAGGTTGAGCTAAGAATGGTTAGCAGCGACTGGTCCATGAAGGTGACTGGACAGCTGAGGACTTGATAATGGATGATAAAGCTATGTATGACTGCGAAAGCAAAGGCATCATCACCAGGAGAAATAGTTCCAGAAATACAGATTGGGATAATTAATGATAAAAGGGACAGAATAATAACTCAGAATTTCTGTTGACCATCAGCTGAAGTTGAAGATATGTGATAAGAAAGTTTAAAAATAATGCTCCAGGAAATTATATCTGCATCAGAGATGTGAATGTGCATTGTGCAGCATAATATTCAGACAAATAGTGTGGAGCTGGAGGAACACAGCAGGCCAGGCAGCATCAGAGGAGCAGGAAAGCTGATGTT